>JAQGAF010003691.1:0-16616 GCA_034687865.1 Kryphioiulus occultus
CAGGTTCCATTACACGAGTGTAATACACAGGTTCCATTACACGAGTGTAATACACAGGTTCCATTACACGAGTGTAATACACAGGTTCCATTACACGAGTGTAACATACAGGTCCCGTTACTTTGTCATCTATGAGTTGCAAAAAAACAAAAATTTGAGTTCAATGAAAGTTATTTCAAACACCACTTAGTCCAAGAAAGTGGTTGACGTCAAAACATGTTCAACGCTATCTATGACGTATTTTACGCAGTGTCATCGAAAATCCCAAAACGGCCAAGGCGGAGAATTTCTACCTGGTTGGCCCTTAACCTGCCAAAAGGCACATCATTAATCTCTTGATTACAAATTACAGGGGGCCCTTATCTCTCCAGCCGTGACCCCAGTGCCATAAATTGCAGGTTGGCAAGATGCAAGTTGCAAGCTCAGCGCCTTAACTAAAAATACATATTTGGGCCACCCCACCCGCTCATTTGCATTAAATGACGCGTGTTCCTCCCTAACGGGTGAATAAACAACGTCGTTAGTGACATTAGTGCCCATTACTCGCGCTAGGGGGCAAATAAACCCCGTTTTTTTGGGGGAAAACCTCCATAACCCCAACCCCTTGCCATCACGCCATTTTGGGAGATATATCTGTCTCCCAGGAAGCCCTCCTCTGGCGTCCCAGATGAGCTACAGGCCCTTTTTGCGCATGATGGAGATAGCGTTGTAAAAAACGACGCCATCAATTCGACGCAACGAGACGTTGCCGCCATTTTGGGGGCAAACCCTCTGGGAATTCGGGCGATTCGTGCAATGTTTATGCCAGCGTTTACGGCGAATTTATGACGTTCTGCGAGGAATTAATAATTGCGGATGCGCTACAACCGCACCCTCAGGCATCCAGGCTGATCCAGCCGTTGGAGATGGGCCGCTATCCCACAATGCACCGCGTCCTGGAGTTGTGAGTCTGAAGAGGCCCGCCGCGCTGCATTCTGGGATGGTTGAGGTGCGAACGGCCAGATAGGGCTCGTGGACGAGTCGGGGTAATTAAAATTTTGGCATCGATGCCGCCTTCATCGTCGTCCGGTATTTAAACTTTGATGCAGGTGCTTAATTCTCCCACGATATCCGGAATTTTCGCCACTGATGGTCACAGAGGGCGCTGCACGACATGGGAATCTCGATTGCAGTCATCATCTGGTGGCTCATTAGTAACCCTGCTAATGGTTCTTTTTTGCTAAATTTAATTGCATACAGAAGAACCTGTCTAAACTAATATCCATGGGGCCAGTGCTAAATGGTTATTAAGGCCTGGTTGCACCAATTAACGTAAAGGAAAACCCGAGGCATAAAAGATGTTATTTATGGATTTCATTTAAGAAGTTTACCAAAAGGAAAGCGTTGCACAACCGAAAGTTAGCAGTTATCCATGGGTAATTAGAGGAAAAGTTAACGCAGCCAAAATACACAGTTAACCTAAGGTTTGTAATAAACATGGATTTCGCATAGTAAAATGGTGCAACATAAATCTACCACCACTAATGTTAACTTGTTGTTAATTATAGGTAACCCAACGAACCTAGGGGGCAGGGGCATCCTACTTGGAAACTTCCTTTATTATAAATAAACACGGAGTCCCCACAAGTCCAGGCAACTCAGACAATCGTTGAGGGCGCCAAATATAGCGCATTTATAGTAAGTCACTTGGACGTTTGTCTCACCGCGTTTGATAGGTTGCCGAATTTTCAGCATTACCTACTAGCATTAGATTGGATTTTATTTGTCCCACAACTTTTGCAATGCTTAAAATTTAATATCAGATTATGGAGGGTCAATAGCTGTAACATGGGTCACCGGCACATTACATTAGCTCAGCGAGGATATTACTTTTGACAGATTACACTGTATTACATGTTCAGCATGTCATCACTTTTTCGCGATATCCAGACATTACCCTCATGTGACCATTTCCAGACTCCTTCCCTATTAAACGATGGCATAATCATTGGGAATTAAACTTTTTAAAGACATTAGATCAAGATGCCGTCGGCGAAATTGATTGGAATACAGATGGGGAATCTTGACAAAATGTTTTACAAAAAATAATGCTGACGTCATCATTTTGCCGACCCCCACCCCTCACCTCCTCCAACTAAGATGATGACAAGCTATCATAGTTGGGTAATGAGTTGAATTGGACTGAAAGCATGCAGTATAAACTTTTTAAAGCGTACAGTATTTAACATTCTCAGTTGCTCGACTGAAGTAACTATATTTCCAGCAGTAACTTTTAAACAGAAAGTACAGTACATGAATTATATGAAAGCTGCTCCCTTCCCAAAGGAGGGTGGTTACCAAGGAGGGTACAGTACATGCCCAGTAATCTGAAAATGTTTTCACAACAAAGACCGATGCTGTGGGTATGCAGGGTAGCTGTGTTCGAGTTGGATTGTGGGATAGCGACCAGCATGTTCCAGATCGAATCGAGTTCCAGCTTGTCCAAACCCTTAGTGAAAATCAGGGGCAATTTGGGAGGCACGAACGTCTGATCCGAAAGCAGGAATCAATAAGAAGAGGATTTCAAATCAGAGCACAGCGGCAGACGGCATGCCGGTCGATTTTTCAATTTGCATAACTATTATTCTCACGTGGATTGCGCAGCTTGAGGGTAATAACGCCGACCGCGGACGATTTTTGCGCCCAAAATTGCGCTCCATTTGCACAATCTGGCGGCCATCTTGAAGCGCTATTAGCCGCCAGGTCTGCGGCAAACGAAGCTCCGTCAGATTCAATCTTGAGCCTGACAATAAAACGGGCAAATAGAGCTTGGTGCAAAAAACGGGGGTGGGGGATGGTCGTTGCTAATACATTTACCCCAAGGCGTCCCACTGCAGGACTCTTAGGCCCAGTTTAGGGCTAACCAACTCCCACTCAAAGAAATCAAAAAATTCATGGGATGTGTGACGAAAATTGGTCATGCTGAGTGGTCGCTGAAGAAACTCCGGCAATTTTACAAACTTTTTGGACTTTATGGCATATTCCTTAGTATGCCTTTTAAAACCAAATTTTGAGAATTCTGAAAAATTACAAGTCACAAATTCTTCACATAATCTTCACATAATCACACAATCTTCGTCACATAATTTTTGGAAGTAGCTTAGAAAAGATTAGGTCAGATCACGTTATGTTAGTATAAACAATGTATTAGATAATTAGAGCTGAGACATACTGTACACATGTATTTTATGCACAGTTGGAGTAGGACATATTTTGTAGTATGACTTTTAAAATCAAATTTTGAGAACTAATTACACGTCACAAAATTGGCAAACATGTCTGTTTTTCCATCATAACAATCCACAAATAACAGCGGATAATTGATATTCAAATTTCTTCTTGGTTGTCATTTAGATACAAAGTTGATACCCAGAAGAAATAAAAATTAGTTCAATTATCTGTTTTCGTGTCACGTAATACGTTGTCAATTCGGTCTGTCTAGACAAAAATCTCAGAAGTATTCCAAAAGGTGAAATTTCAATGCACTAAAACGCCAAGTTTATGAAGATGCCTATTAGTGTCTTATATTTGCAAATGCGTAGTTTCACTTCATCCCCACCAGGGGCTACTAAAGCCAATATCTATACAACTTAAAACATTTCAGAGAGAAGATCGGGTTTTACGAGTTCCTTTTAAGAGCTAGGGAATTTCTTAAACCAGCCACTTGGAAATAAAAAGCGATATTATTATCGGAAAAAACCTAAAATCAGTAATTTTACTTCTTTAATACGACAATATTTTGCAAAGTTTGGAAAAAAATAATAAATGCAATTTTCGTGTTTTGGAAACATTCAACAGAGCGCCATTGTGCACGATCTCGTACATTTCTACTATATTTGTTTACAAACATTAATTTGTTCCCCTTTATAAAGCTGTGGGTTTTTAATCGAATTAGCCCTGAAGTCTTCACTAAACAAGCTCCCATAACTTGGCGCAGTATCAGTATACACTGTAGATAAAATGCTAATAGAACCATAGGGATTCGCTATCGATTTAAGCCGGCCTATGGAGTATGCTAAACAAGAAAGATCGTACTAATTATCGCAAGGGGGGTCAATTAATTATTTTTCACCGATGCCTTTCAGCAAAGTTTGCGATATAGTGTTCGAGAATTGCGACTTGAATCGATGCACTTCTTAAATTTGTCTCATTCTCGTAAACGTCTCCGGGATATTTGACGGCTACCCACATCTTTTCTATATCGTTTGTCAACACGCTGCGAGCAGACAAACCAAATTTGGCAAAAGTTATCAAATTTCTAGCCTGAAACTGTTCCATGGGTGGCAAGTTGGCAGACAACGACTGTTAAACAGCCGAGAATAGTGATTGAGAATCTTGTGTTTATCAAAAATCCAATTTTGCAGAAAGTATACATTGCCTCTGAATATTGGCAATTCCACAGGGAAAACTAGCAAAACGAATTCTAGCTTAGAATGACTAGTTTCTTAAACTATTTTTCGTTGCGCTTGATGGCAATTAAGCCATCGAAATGTTTTGTGCAACACTCAGAATACAGGGTGCACCAAATAAACCTGAGGTTGTTGAAATTGCGATAAAACAAATTGCATAATTGTCATTAATGCACTATAATAATGCAATATATTTGCAGAACGAATATAAAAAAGTGTTAAAAGGTGGAAAAACAGTGTTACCATAAACAGAGAACCAGGTATATGTTACAATTTTGACTGGCAAGCTTCCCTGTACTAAGAAAAAGTATAGGATGCACCAGATAAACCAGACAATTTTTTTCTTATAATAAAACTTAGATTACATGAGTTGCCAAATGAATTTATTGTCATCTGTTGAAACCATATTAACAATATGTAAAGGCTGCACGTCACAAGAGTTCTGAACTGCCTAGTGGCAAAAATATATTAACGTAACTGGTCGAGGAAAAATTTACCTTATGATGTCATAATTCGCAATACGCTGTGCAGGGTGAGGCAATAAGATGTTAACACTGTATTTAGTCTCCCATACAGTGTTAACATCTTTTTATTAACATCTTATTGTCTCACCCTGTATTTTTTAATTATTTGTCGAGTCTTACGCTAAATACTCTGAGCTAAAGTGCAGTACGCTAATAAATCAGTTTAGCGAAATTATGAAATTATTATTGTATTTTAAGTGAAAAACTGGCAGGCATTTCTGATGCACCATGTAGAAGGCTATGTGATAATTCGAACGTGATGGGCAATTCGTAAAGCATTTTGCAATGTCACTATCCTCGAATCCTGAAATGGTATCTAGAAATTTAAAGCGCTAACATTTTTTTGCAGAGAGGGATAAAATTGAGCAAATTCTAGAGGACAAAATTTTTATTTTCCAAAGTGAGGACAAAGATCCCCTCTTAAATTCGCAAACACTTTAGGCAATTATCTTTTTCAATCTTTGTGGAGCCTTGCCTGTGACACACTTGAAAAGCAGCGAAACATTTTTATTAAGGTTCTCTTTGTTTTTCGTCGAACAACGTGTTTGCTCAAAATCCGATAATGCAGTTTCTTGTGCGATATTTGGATGGGCCAATCGCATTTCCTCCTCTATTCGAAACCGAATCCATCACTGTCAGAAATCATTACTGGGAGCGTTCCTAATTATTTCAAAAAATGGGTTTGAACCAGGTTGTCCATATAACCCTTGTGGACGAACGAATATGTGAGGAGGCGAAAGCCATTACTGTGTTTTCCTGCATGCAACCTTTGATCCCTGAACAGTACTGTATTTCTCAGTGATAACCTGTGATAATGGGAATACTGAATCGGCCCCCATAATGGATTCTACAAGTGCATGTAGGTAGGCTCCATGTATGGCTTTGATGCTGGCAGTGATTGCCTATATTCAGGAGCAAAGGAAAAAAATTGTTTCTTCAGTTGAGGCAGCTTTTTTTACAAGTTGTAAATAAAATATAATATTATGCAAGTTGTTGGTCATTTCTGCAGGGGACAAAATGCGCAATTCGAAATCCAAGGCCCTTCCTATAAACCCCAAAGAAAGGCTACATTTCAGGCACACGAGAAGTGCATGTACATAATAATAATAATAATAAAATATTTATTTCCAATAGGAAAACGGTCGGTGAGGGTTGCGCCAAAAAACAACACTGATACACTGCCCAATCATAGGACCAAAAGGCATACAATATGGTCATACAATAAAATCAGCAACATTAATATTCTTCAGCCGAAGTAAAAATACACAAAAAGTGGGAGACATGAAAATGTAAAAGGGAAGTACGTTCCAAATTCGTCCCACCCTGGCAGAGTAACAAAAGTGTCGACACATGCATCTTGCTACAGGCCAGTAGAGTTTTTCCGTGTGACTACTCCTGAGAATATGAGATCCATGATAATTTGTTGCTTTTGAATAAGCGGTGGTGATCCCATATAGGATAGTCCATGCAGATACCTACAACAAGATCTTATGTCAGTTCTAACTCGCCTAATTTCCAGACTTTCGGTATTCAATTTTGCCTATCTTTGTTGATACGTTAATCCACGCATGCCCTCCAATCTTTTTGTAAAACGCCGTTGAACGGCTTAAATTCTATCGATGTTATTTCTAGTGTGGGGATCAAACCTCACTGGAAAATTCAAGAATTGGCCTAACGAACGCCACAAATGCTCTCCAAAGGGTGTACATGTATGCTGTTAGTAATGCACCGAAACCATATTCGCAACACGCTTCTTTCTCACCAGGGAAATTTTAGCAAAAACAATTATACAATAGATAAAATAAACCGCAAATTCAATTAAACGGAGGCGACATAATTGCATTAAAACTGCTAGGACTGAAACAAAGCAGGTACTAACATTCGAAAGATACTTATCAAATATATTAGATTAATAATGCAATGCGCGAAATGGAATAAACACGACATGGAAATATCCAGTAAATGTTTGTTTGTTTGCTTATGAGATTATGTATACTCGCTCAATGGTGAATTTTAAACCACTAGAATGTTTCAATCATGCACATTACCCGAAATCGCTCAGCAAAAAGTCCATTTTACCCAAAACCACTCAAAGCTCATTACCCAAAACAGCTCATCAAAAAGTCCAATTTACCCAAAACCGCGCATAAGAAAATGCCTCTTACATAAAACCGCTCATCAGAAAGTCCTTTTCACAAAAATCCGAAAGTGCTTTTTAACCAAGCTGCTCATCAGAGAGTCCATTTTACCTAAAACCGCTTATCAGCAAGTCCGTTATCCAAACCGTTCATCTACATTAAACCGCAAATAAATACATGGACATGTGTACTTGCTAGACTGTTTCGGAACAATCGTGCCCACTATTTACACTTAAATGTTTATCCTGCTGTGTGCTATTACCAAAGTAACCCATGTACTTTTACCAAATCTTAGGTAATTCACCTAGGTTTGGGAATTGCACGTTTAATGTCACGCTTGAGAAGTTATTCAGCATTTTACAGAAATAACCAACTCGTGCACTCGCACTAATTTTCACACTAATTTCGACGCAAGTTGAAGCAAGGCCCTCAAAGGTGCCATTTTAGCCATTGAAAGTCAATTCTTCAGTTCGTAGGTCGCAGACCCCACACTGCGCCAACCGCTGCTAAACTTGCGGTCCTTAAAAAGTTGAGTACTCCAATTAAGGAACAGGTTTGCTAAATGAATCAATTTGCATTCGGCTCGACGGCTCCCATACGGTGAGTGTGCAGCGCAGATTATCCATGCATTTCGTGGCAGCCATTGTATTACCCCTGCAGCTGGCTTGCATTTTGAATTTTAATGAGACCCTCGAAAAAACGAAATTACCCACTAAAGCCTTTCCTTGTTAATTATTGCTCAGCGATACACGCGATTTAAGCGCCATAAATTGCGGCAACCGATGAGATTCATTTACTGGAGACACCTGCTGCGTACTGTATCATGCAAATACGCGATACAAAAAGTTCGTAAATGGCGCTCATGCGGATGGAAGTACGTCATTAATAAAGCTAAAACTATTTGGGACGGACGAGCATAGAATGATTTCTCGTCGATTCGCTGTCAGAATTTCAATCGAAAGGAATACAGGGTGTTGATAAGGGTAGTTTACAGCTTTAAAAATTCATAACAGGACTTTAATTGAAATACAGGAGCATTCTTTGGTTCATGTGATACATCAACTCAGTCTTTTGTATTCAGCCAACTTCGACATGCACCTTTGGTGGCAGGATCGGCATTTATTCGGTATTTCAACCCGCTCCATTGAACTAGACAGCATTTGGGCAATGACATTGGTGGACATTCTGATCTTCAAATAATGGATACCCATTTTGAGGAGTTTTTAGACATGACAAGCATCAGTTTTCGTGCTGAAGATCCTTGTTTTCCAGTTATGTATTTAGTAATTGCAGTGATTTTTTCAATCGGATAAAGATTATAGTTTTTCTGCCATTTCAGCATTTCAGTGAAAAAATGCAATTTTCAATTTCACTTACATGTCCATGATTTAAAACAAATTTTCATGACCACCCTGCCTACTGAAATTGCAAAAAATATGATGTATACTAATGGCAGGAATGCCACATTTATTGTTTATCACATCCGGAAGATAGAACACATTTTCATAGCGAAGCAGAAAATGTACATGTACATATAGACCACTAAAAAATATTTCAGAATTGCTTGACATCTCTCGATTTTGTGTTAATCAGCCAGTAAAATGCGTTATTGGTCTGTTTAATAGCACTGACTCTTTCAAAGTAAATCTATTTTCCCTGACATTTCCAGGTTTTACAGGTCGGGGCGATCTTAAATTACATAAAAATTAGTGAGTTCTGACCATTTCTAAAATATGATGACAAATCCTAAACGTTACTTTTGAGAGCTGACAGCTCTAGTAACCATCGATAGAATCTCACGATGATAATGACATTGTAACATTGATTTGAGCTAGCCTCTGGCGATTAAACTATTTCTCAGTAAGACACTAATTGCATAATTGTCTGATAGCATTCTCAACTACATGAAACATGTTGGAATTGTGACATTTACTATATGAGAGACACAAATGAACCAGTCCACTCGAGAGCTACAGTATTTACTCCTCGCAGAGAAATTCTCAGGCAGTACTCTCAACCCTGTATTCACACTAACTCTGAGAGGTGTTATGCCACTTCAGGGGTCTTCAGGGGTCAGTTTACATGTGTAAACTGACCCCTGAAGATCCCTTGATAGTTATTTTGGTTTCTGCTCTCAGATGCGCACTAAGACAGAAAAGAGTATGTTTTTACCCCCAAAATCTACGTACAAGAAGAAGTATTGCGATAGGACATTATACCGTAGCAATTCCGATCCTATATATTTCAACAACAGCTGTAGGCAAATGCCAACAGATGGCGCCATGGTGCATATTTAACACTGCAAAAAATGGAAAACTATCTAGCGAAATCGGAGAAGACAAGTAGCCAGGCCCACATAAACTTGTTTCGATATAGGCAAGGCCAATTCGCGAGGGTTTAAAACGATCAAATATTTGTTTACGTTTCGCACGAAAAGCTCATATCGTGCTGAGTCGGACTTATAAATAGCACAAAACGATCCCGGGTGACGAGAAGCCTGTTATTGCGTTTCGGAAATGGTTTTCAACAGGCCCGGATTCGCGTACAAAGAAATCTTATTAAAAGCGAAATATCTCAGAATTTTTATGAGCCAAGCACACAGTCTGTATACAACCGTAGCGCATAAGGACATGCTGGTTTCACTTGCTCAACATGGATGTGCAATGCTAGGGAACGCGAATATGGAGCGAATTGCTTCCAGAAATTAAAGAAGGCTTGTAGCTACTGCATCAGAGAATTAGTTTTAGAATATTCAACAATAATTTCAGTATTTATAGATGAACTGTTAACCTGTTAAACTTTAGGTGAACTTTTTCACCATTTTAACAGTAGTTTTAGATGAACTCGCCAGCTTTATAGCAGTAGTTATGGAAGAACTGTTCAGCTTTAAAACTGCATTTTAACTATGTTTTAACAGTAGGTTTAGATGAAATTTTCAGCTTCCTTCAAGCAATTTTGGAAGAAATTTTCAAATTCTTTGCAGTAATTTTAGACGACCTTTTCAGCATTTTTAATAGTATAGTAGAGAAGTTTTAGAAGAACTTTTCACCTTTTCACCAGTAGTTTTAGAAGAACTTTTCACCTTTTCACCAGTAGTTTTATGTGAACTTTTCGGCTTTTTTCAATATCTTTAACTTAGATGAACATTTAGGATTTTTATCAAGAGTTCTGGATGAACTTTAAAGCTCTTTTCTCATGGAAACGGCATAATATACTCGGCAAATACTTCGATGTCTTGAAAATCAACATTTACACGACAATACCAAATCTAGCAAACTATCTCGGCATCTCCAGCAATGAAATGAAGAGTACGAGTAAACTTTATCCAATAATTAAAACAAGGCAAGCGCACACAAGCCTTTGAATGTACGCATAACTGGTTTTCCAAGCCGTCAAACCCAAATTAAGTAAACATTTCAATTATGCAAAACCCGAAAGCCTGAAGGTTTGTCACCGATTCATTTTCCACATCCAATGATCCACCAGTAAAACAACGCCATCTTCCACTTACTAAATTTCCATACGCGCCATAATTACAAAAAGCCATTTTTTTCCATTTGCACGAAAAGGCAAGTGCAGCCTGAAGATAGTGAAAAATGTAAACAAAAGACGCAATGCTAATGCACGAGATACCCCTTGTTTTTTGGCAGCTTGGAGATGAAACGCATAATGCAATTTGCGTGTCAAAGCAGCGCTGAAAAGGCAGATTACTGCGAAGAAATGGCTGCTTAAAACAAAAACATTGTCTTTGGAGAATTCGCAACCCATTTTGTTGACATTATCTGAGGATAACAATAACACAGCAAAACGCCATCTAATTTCCAGCCGGATGCTAAAACCCCTCATTCTTTACATTACGTTTAGAGATTTATACGTTTATACGTTTACGATTTATAGAAACAAATGGAATTAATGAATTTTTCAAAATGATACCAGATGATGCATGTATTTCTTGAAAACGTTCAGAAACTATTGCAGAAGAAATCAGTCTTTCGGCTCCGATTAATATAAACAAAAATAAACTAACAAGAAACTTACAAAGCAGACAATTAAAACAAGCGTATTGCTAAAATAAACCATTTCAAAATGTATGAACAAGGACAACAGCACAGTCCAAAGTTAAATTAATTGCGTAAATAAGTACAAACAATTTACCCGAACATTAGGAATAAATTCTTCGCAATTTAGCAGAAACGCTAGCTACCAAACAGGAAACTAATGTACCGCGAATTAACAGGTATTTGCGTACTGTCAACATTATTAACGAGACATCAGATAGTATGTTAATCAAGGCATGCAGTACCGCTATATTCCAATATAACCTCTATATATTTAGCAATTATCTATAAAATTCCGAAAACTTATGAGTAATAATGGGGATACAGTTACAAGTACTCGTATAAGAATGGTACAACAAACTACTACATAAGTTGTTGCTTCCAGAATTTTTAACATATCGGATTAAATTGTTCTTTGAAAAACTATATCGACAAACTACATTCCGGTGAGGGAAAGTGAAACTGATGGTATTTAATATACATGTACATTCTACAGCAGTTAAGTTAAACGTACTGCATGTATTCAAAGATGGTAATCAATTACCATACGGTAGTATTACAATTTTTATACAGTATATGACAGCTACATTTTCAAAACTAAATTATTATATTACTGGAACAAGTAAATAATGCAATAACATGCCTGGATGCAACATGTTCAAGAAAAGCCCAGAAAGTTGCTTCTCCAATTTAATTAAAACGGCATGAAATGGACCATTCTAGGGTGCTTGCAATTCCATGAACGACCTTTTTCTAACTAAACTAGGAGGCACTTCCCACGAGGGAGTCCTCGTTCTGATTATTCATAACACAAAAATTATATTTTTCCACAAAAAAATCGATTCATAACTTCCCTGATCTCCCAAACTGCGTTTACTTCTTGTTCAGGTTCGCCAAACTTTAATCATATTTCGTCTTTCTTGCCGTGAAATTAGGGCAGCGCCCTAAGCCTAATTACGGAGTTGTTTGCTTTTCATTTTTCGAAGGTGTTGCTTTATAGCGCCACGGCACCAAGATACGAAACTGTAATTTATACGCTCTAAAGGGAGGATAATTTATGGGCTGACGTATAAACAGACAAGAGCATAAGCAACTCAACTAAAAGCCTGCTTTTCTCTGTGGATCTCAGATATGATGAGACCCATTCTACGCAACGTACTGCGACGGTGGAAAAACAAACAGTAATTAATTCCTTGGCCATGCAAATAGGCTTAATTAATCTACTTAAGTTAATAAAGCCCTGTTTGGAGAATGCTTGGAACACGTGCAACTGGGCCCGGATGCATCTCGAGAATGTGGTTAGCGAAAATTAAGGGAATTACCAGCGCCGCGCTAAAGCTAATTAAGCCCAATTAGACAATTAACTGAAATTCAGACTTGAGTACAACGCGAGTCATGCCGGCAAATATTAAACCGTGCCACTATTTGGTTTTCCAAATATTCAATTAAGACATTACGTATAATCCAAATGATCATTTCCACAGCGTTGTTGCATATACTTATACTCGAGAGTTGGCCATTTATGTAAATTGAAATTATCCAGAAAACCGAAACCCCGGTAATCCCGCAAACTATAAATTATCACAATAACAGTAATTGCAACATTAATATTTACAGCTAAATACGGTATTTGAATTTATTTGCTAGCAAATTGCAATAAAAGATCAAAGACAAGAAACGACAAAACATTAAAAAATGGCATTAGGCAGCATAACGAGGTTGGAAATGAATTTAGATTTTGGTAGGAGAAAACAAAAATACGACTTTTCTTGAATAGCCTGGACTAGACACATCCAACGGAATATTTGAAAACAATTAACATTTTCATGCTGTAGCTGAAAAGTTTAGAAACATGCTCATCCCAAGTCGTAATTTTTTACCATGAAATTTATATCGCTTTAAACATTTTCATTCTTTTTTAGACTGGTGTTTAGCACATATTGAAGAAACGAATATACTACAGATCCTACCCTGCTTCGAATATGCCCAAAGTATTTACTGTATATTTCAAGCCTACTGGGCCTAGCATACAAGAATGATATCTGTCCTAACTGGGGTAATGTCGCAAATTTATCCTTTTTAACCTACAGTGTTTCTTTTTTCTTAGCTTTTTCGTTCTTTGTGCATAACCTAAATTAGGATATTTTTAGTTAGCTGCCCTTGCAGTAGGCAATCACTGCAATCATTCGAGCTGTTAGGAGAAGCTCACTTTCTCATAGCGTCTAAGGGGTATAAAATTACAGTAAGCGGTCCATTTTTTTCCTAATTTTTTTGACAAATGTATAAAACCAATTACTTTTTTAAAACTGCCAACGAAAGTTAACAAATTAAGAAAAAAAAGTAATTGGTTTTGTACAGTTGCCAATAAAATCGCAAACAAAATATGACAAGAACAGATGTCATTTAATAGTTTGTCATCAATTTTTATAACGAGCCAAACTTCCACATTTAAATGTTCAACAAGATTTCGATTTGTTTCAAGTTCCATATCACTTTTGAAACTTCTCATCCAAGATACATGTACTTTTACTTATTACAGTAGAACCTCAAAAGTTGACCACCTCCCCATGTTAACCACCTGCACCTCTGTATGTTGTATGTTGACCAGTGGTACAATGACATACAATAGTAATTTACTCTGTGTGTTGACCAGTATGTAAAGTCATAGATGCTTAAATTTTTTGGCTGCTTGCAAAATTTGTACTGTACACCCCTGACCGGTAATTGTCTCTATTGAGGTTCAAGGGGTCATTTTGAGACCTTTCAGTACCCAACTGTACTGTACGTGTAATTGCTAGATAAATTTGCAGAACATTATTAATACTCGTACTGTATTATGAACATTTTAATAAGATTATTCATGAGTAATGAATGATTACCGTAAAATGTAAGTACATGCAGTACATTTAGTTCACGGAATTTAAAATCCTGTGTCGATACAAGTTTCGTTCCATATGTTGCCACCTCCTTGACCAGTTTGCGACAGTCCCTTGGGTAGTCAACCTACAGAGGTTCTACTGCAGATTCGTTTAGCAAAATTCTTTGAGGAGAAAGTCAAAATACCCAATGCATTTATCAAAGGCAAAAACATGTCTACATGTCGCTATCATGACTTTTCCATGACTGAGCACATACCGTAAATCCACAATTTTACAATGTCAAACATTTTGCCATGCAGACGTTCCGAAGTTCGTCGCAACAGTGGAACGGTAATCCCAGACCGCATTTCGGGCACATGTGAGTCGGGATGCATGCCGGGTAATTTGTGGCACACCTAGGCCTGGATTGGGAATCGAGCATGGCTGCAACAATTTTGTGGGGCATCGGTGGCCTGTAAAATTGTGATTTATGAAAACGCATTCCCCGTGCCAAAACCCACCAACAGCAAACTCAAGCTGTACGCAAAGCGGTCATAAATTATCCCAAAGTGCGGTCGGATGCAGAAGCAGCGAACCTGCTTAAAAAGTAAATTAAAAGCAGGTATGATTAAAGATTTCCCACGAGCCATCACGGCCAATCATCCAGCATCGTTACCGCTCAAATTGCTCGAGAAGCTAAATTTAACGAGAGGCTAAATGAAGACGCCCCCAACCCCCACACCCCCAATAGGTTTGGGAACCCATTGGACTCCTGAGTTTCTGACAACCAAATAAAAACCCAATTAAAATTCGAACCGATTAACGACTGTAGTGTGATGCGCCCATGCAGGCATAGCGCAGCCACAACATACTACCTTCAGGAAAAAAAATCCCATTTCCATCTCGCTGGAAAAACCCACGCAACCTGGGCACAATAATTTAAAGCGTTCAATTTGTTCGGGATTAGTTTATACCTCGATAATTCCATTAGCGATTGTTCTGGAAATTACAGCAATTTCGAGTGCATCGCGCTCGGATCGTAATGATGTGCTCAACGATGAGCCACGAACTGCACGCCGGAAATCCAATATTTCGTGCAAACGAGCGAAATGGGCTCTTGAACATGCAAGGTTTTAAAACTGGCTCTGCTTCCATGTAGTTGGGCTGGATGAGAATGTTGGGAAATTGGCCCAATCCGGATCATACACTGGATAGTACACATTTTCAACTTCCCTGACTTTAAGAACTACTGCATGAAGTTCTTAAAACAAATTTCACTGAAAACTGACCACTGAACTGTAAAACGTATGGCGAATGCCAATGTAAGAAATGCTATACATGTATGTATTGCTTGTTATACTAATACAGGATGACACGGTAACATTTTTAGTACAGTTGAACCTCCAAAGTTGATCATATTCCTATGTTGCCAACATTTTAAATTACCGGACGGTTACCACATTTATTAATGAACGATATGCTATGGCATGACAGATATTATGCTAAATTTTTACAAGTTTATTACGATCATGCCACTGACTTACACGTCTATTATCAATAAATCAAATCAGAGAATTTTATAATGCAAATTGTCTTCATATATCTCGTCCTGATTCCCTGAAAACAGTATATTGCAGTGCAGATAAAAGGGCAAATCTCCATTTCTACAGGTGCAGGGCTCAGCCATTGGCAGGGCTGACTGAGTCTGCCATATCTAAACGTTTTAGCTAACTAATAATTGCTGGTTTTTGCGTTGAATTTCCCTTATGTCTAAAAAAATCACTTTCATCTTGATTAACATGTACTTTAAAGAATAATATCTTCAATTATGTATACCTGAACATATTATTCTACCAGGTCACAGGATGCAATTATAAGACCAAAAGCTTATCCATGTTCCCCACATTTTGATCGAATGTACATGTGTTCAGTACATGCCAAATAAGCTCAGTACATGCCAAATAAGCTTAAGTTTCCAGTTAGCCCTATCATTCATACCTCACAAATTGACTGCACGTATACGAGATGCAGCAGGAAGAACTACGTCTGTTTAAAGCTTCAATTATTCAAGTTAATTGACAGCAGCAGAAGTTCGAACTGTGTTGCAGATGGCAATAACTTGCAATTACAAGAGGCTGGCGGATAGGTGCACATAAGGCGTTTGGGCCTTTTCAATTACAGTACATGTTTAAACTTTCCACTTAAGATGTTTCAATCGCTAACTTGCCACCAATTCATAAAGTAGACAAATTGGCTTCCAGAGAAAAGAATCATGTGCTTCTGGAGGGTACCCTTCTGGAAAGTCATTGATGGACGTTAGCCAGCCACGGAAACAATGTGCAAACCTCTGGAAAATAGAAACATGGCAAGACCTGTCCAACTTATCCATCAACTCTACTTTGCACAGGGCAAGCTCATTTGCATGCCAGTTTAGACTGCTAAGGGGTCATCCATAAAGGACGTCTGGGCAAGGGGGGAGGGGGGGTATTCGAAAACCGGCCATTGCCGGACAAGGGGGGGGGAGGGGGTTCAAGGAAAGCGGACGTCCGGATCGTCAATTGGAATTTCGAGTTTAATAGAAAGCTTTGAA
>JAQGAF010003692.1:0-16614 GCA_034687865.1 Kryphioiulus occultus
GGTACAGTTTTTGCCCTTTTACGAGAAATTCTCATCACCAAACATTTATCCTTATTGAGCTTGAGCTGCCACGTTCTTGTCACGTACTTGTCAAATTTAGCAACATGGATTGGAATATCATCCATTTTTCCGGAACACCAAAAACTTAAATTCAAAAAATTCTTAGCCTGATTGGTTTTTTCCAAAAGAGTGTGCTTGCAACTAACTGTTTCTTAAATGCTGATTTTCGTAACGAGGGCAGGATTTATGATCACCCTGAATGTATTCGTCTTCCAAATCCGGTGAAAGGATTCGTTTTTGGAAAATTTGGGTTAATTGTGTTTACAATTCTTTTTCAAATATCACAAAATTTATTTTTGTGTAGTTTCCTATAAAATTTTGTAATTTTTGAGTAACTCGCAAGCGGAAGCAAGGCTTTAAGGCTAGTTTTACTTTTGAAGTTATATGAAATTAGTTTAATAATAGTTCGATGTCGATGGACTGCAGTTTGTTCGTGTCATGTCTAAGGAAAAAGTCTTAACGATAGACATAATACAGCAAAGTTGTTTAAATAAGGCAATTCAAGTATTTCTCTTTAGTATTCAGTTCACGATGAAGTTCATTTGAATAATGTCAGTTACAGCGCGACAAAGTATTCGTTCAAATGTATAATACACTGAAAATCCCTTTTATTTACCTCGATCACAATACATTATTCACATGGAACCGATATATTCTCTGGAGTCGTTGGTCGCTGATAACCTAAACATGAAATTGAATTGTCAAATGTACAGTATTGTTTGTTTTTCGTTATTGATATTGTCGCTTGTTTGTGGTGAAAAACAAGCTGACTCCAAAAGACCTTACCACAACAGAAAACATTTTTTAAACAGCATACGATGCTTCCCAAAAACGGTGTTGTATCTAAGCAGTTTTCACAGTTCTCCCAAAACATGAACAGCTTGTCCTCCGCATCTTCATCAGAAACATCAGTTTGTTCTGGAATTACTGACGAACTGACCAGAAATATAGACAGGGTGATAACTAACAGGGTGATAACTTGCTTCATTCTGAAGTTGATTTGTGAAGTAGACCCGAAAGCATTTGAAAATATATATTTTCTTTCGCCTTGTAAATACAAAAAGTGCAGTATTTAATGATGTAGCCATTTTAGTAAATATTTCATGAAAAATATCTTCGCAAAATGCACGCTCTATACTTACACTTTATCGCAGCTACCTGGTCAAATGTTGGTATGTTACGGAATTGGAACTTATAGTAAGTTGCATCTTTTGTCGCTACTTTATGGGAATGTTCAAAAACTTTTATGGCTGAGTTTATTTCAGTTTCCTTTAAAAAGAACCTGCTATAAAGGGATTTTACATCGCTAATTTGTGTGACTACGTGTATAGGTAGCTACAGCTGCTCGGTATTCCTAGAATTAGCGTGGGGGTAAAATAGCCTTAGTCATTTTCTTCTTCATGATAAATAGTAATATAATTTTATACTTGTTTAGACGAATTTTTGCAAACCGCCATTGGTGCATTAAGTTTTAACAAAGTCTCGTTACAAATTATAAAAATTTTATTTAAAAAAGTACAAATCATGTGTCATTGATAAAACAGAATCTTATGCAAAGTAGACAATTTTGACTCCTGCAATGTTAGGTCGTCTCGTTCATTTCTACTTCTTGGAATCATCGTCTGAGGGCGCTGCAGTATCTGTAATTTATAATCGTATTTAAACGTGATTAAGTTAGCACTTCAAAATAACTGGAAATAGTCATCTGAAAGTTGACGTGTTTGTGTGCTGTCTAACATGGCATAAAAACCCAATAATGGAACCTACAGCAACATATTAAGTGTTTAATGCAGCACAAGACGATGCCCTCAACTGGTCGACATTGCTCACAAGTGTCATAAGGCCACAAAAAGAGCCTTTTGTCACGATTTTCTTTTTCAACTTGAACGACGAACCCTTGGACCAAATAGTTTAAAAACATTATACAAACAAGCAAACTAATGAACCGAGAATTCATTTTGCGTTGTTTTTTCTAAAAATACAAAACGTTTAAAATTAAAAACTTTCTATTATGTTTTTCATAATGAAATAATGCTGTAGCAAAATTGAAATCAAATCTTTTTAAACGTTACCTTTTATCTTTCACTTTTTGAGTGGGAGCGTCTGATACTGGCTTAAAAACACTGCGATGATGCATTTGTGATGCGGCTTTATTTATACTGTCTTTTTGAGCGTTGTGAGGGACAACAACAATACATGAATGTTTGTGAACTAGTTTATTGTCGCGTTGCCTCTCGTTTCCTGAACTTTGTCGAATTTGTTCCTTCTAGCAATAACGTTTTATGGTGTTCCTATTACTGGCAAACATTACATTAAGCCAATAATGTTTCTGTCGTACAACGCGCGATAGCTAAGTAAAATTTTATATGAATGATGTTTTTTGATAATAAAGGCAAGTGCTCGAGATTTTATTTATTTCCATGTCTGGGTACGGCTTCCTACAAAGTGGATGATTTAAAGAAAAATTGATCTTGCCGTTAATCGTCTGCCAAAGATAACTTGATGAATGGTGAGGTTATCATGTAAATTACGAGTACCTGTCACAGTTGGATTGTCGATTTGGTATTTGTGTTGTGAGTGATTTTTGTCTATTAAAAAACTTCAATATTTCTTGGTAATTATTTATCCAACTTGCAGGCTGATGCAGAGTTCAGGTTGATGTGTGTGAGTTTTAATGATGCTACTTTTACGTTATACATTATATTCAGCACATTTTATTATCTTATAAAATTACAAAACGTTTGGAAATCGCATAATAAAAGTTATGCAGAACGATCTTCTATCCTATGTTTCTTTCATCAAACAATAACGGCCCCTGTAAAATGTTAGATATTTAAAACATTAGATCTCTGGCTTACTTTATATACTTATTTGCGATCCTCCCTTCCATTTGAGATTGTTCACAAATGATCACTTATACGTTGTATTTGAAATATGCATTTCTATTAATGTGTCAGGAGAAAAGCACAGTAACTTTTACAAACTGAAAAGCATACTTACTACAGCAATCGGAATACTTTTGGCAGCACCACCATTTCCCCCATCTTGCTATGCATTGTATGCAATTCTGGTAAGCCCAAAAGAAAAGCCTACCTTCACCATGAATTTTAATATCTTGAACATCAAGCCCATGAACCAATTCGATGACCAAAATAAGGCAAGTCAGATAAAGAATGAAGGAGACGTTCATTTTTTTCTCTAAAAGTAAAAAAAATATTTAAATTCGAGTTGATAAATTACTAATACAGTCGCACTGAATTCAATGATGTCAAATTGAAAAGTTATACTTTTACGCAGTAAATAATGCTTTGTTTCTTTAGAACTGACTTTTCGAAAAGAATGAAAATGTATGTGTAGGGGACTCTTAAGTACTCTTAAGGTGCGTTGCCTTTAAATGGGCCGATTTAATGTACATGTGCAGTATACAGTACGTGTACCATTAGATTGTATCATTCAGCAATAATGTTTATGGAGTAAGTATAATTGACAAATATTGCATTCAGGCAATAATACGTGTATATTTCTGTCATAAAATTCATGTTGGTTAAGCAAAAAATTGTATGTAATGTATGGTCTTTTTGTTAATGAAGGTAAAAGTATTATACAGTATATAGCTCGAGATTTCAATTTATTATACCAAGCCTAGAAATGACTTCCTACAACGTGGATGATTTTAAAAACAAGCGAGTCAGTTGTCAATCATGACTGAGCCATACCCTATATAGTGCTTGAAACATTTGAAAATTTTGTCAAAGTTAATTCGGTGAGGACAGGGTGTAAAGACTGTACATGTTACAAGTGGAGTATCAAATACACCAGATATCTGACTTTCAAGACTGAACTCCTTTTTATTATCTTATAAACAAAATTACAAAACATACGAAAATCGCGTAATGATAGACATAGCAAAAATTGGATGAACGATCTTCTGCTTTGAAGTGACTTCTGTTTCTTCTTCAAACATTGACGAACGACATGTTGCACCAGTGAAACACGAAGATTTTTATTTTCACGTATCAATGTTCTCTATAAGTGGTTAGATATTAAAAGCATTATATCTCTGGCTTATACTGTATTCTCCATCCATTATGCGAAACATGACTGCATCGTTGTCAAGTGATTACTTATTTGATGTATTGTAAATATAACATTTCTATTAATTTGTCAGAAGAAATGGCTATAGTAGTGTTGTTATTTAAAAGTACATGTATTAGAATTTTAACAAAAGGAAAAGCACACTTACTACAGCAATCGGAATATATTAGGCAGCACCATGTTTCCCATTTTTTCATACATTCATCGCAACTTTGGTATGGCCAAAAGAAAAGCCTACCCTCGCCATTATCATCTTGAACGTCGAGCCCGTGAACCAATTCTAAGGTCAAAATGATGCAAGTTAGATACAGGATTAAGAAATTCATCTTTCTCTTCTTTATAATTAAAAATATATATATATGAATGCGTTTTAGAGACTTGATAATACAGACTACTGAATTTTAATTTTGTCAAATTGAGAAATTGCACTGCTATGGTGTCTGAGTATCTCGGAGGAAGGACCCTTTCTCACTTTAGTAACAACGCTGACATGTGATGGTGGATTGACATTGACGGGGCCCATTTATATGTGTATCATTTGTTTTTATTTGCAGATTATATGCTCTGTGCTATTAATTTATTATCATAATGTCAACGATTGTTAAATTTTATTGACAAAAGTTTCGCTGTTCCAGATTTATTATAGCTCATCAACAAGCGTTCATTGCCACAGATTTATTTGACCAACATCTGTCCGACATCAGTCCGAAATACAGTCAAAAATATGGCACTGCCTATGTTTGACAACGACATCCTTATTACTGTATTCACTAAATATTATACAAATAACGGTTTTGCAAATGAATAATTTCATCATAGACAGTTTTGAAACTGCCTTCTCTGCCCCTCAAATAGACCACTATAGCCAAGTTGCATTCTTTTTAACTATATCTCCCAGCAATTTCTGTCTGAAATATTCTGTAGCAATTAAGCTTTCATTTTTCTGGTAGTATTTTGTATTTAGCTGTCTTTGTTAAGATGGGAAAAGTTAGAATTTGACGAACAATAAGAATATTTTTTGAATAAGGAAAGTGGAAAATTATACCTGATGAGCATTCAATAATGATAAAACCGATAATTTTGCTAGTTTTTCAAAGTCGATATCGAACACTTTTGTGTGTGGCTCAGCATTTATTCACGTATTGAATTGGGCAAGATACTGTATTATAAATATACACTGTCTTCTAAATATTAATATCATTATGAGTTTATTTGAATGAAGTGGGTTGAGAGGTGGTCGTCGCATCTGAGGTGGGTTGAGACGTGGTGGTTGCATCTGATGTGGGTTCAGATGTGGTTGTTGCATCTGAAGTGGGTTGAGACGTGGTGGTCGCATCTGATGTGGGTTCAGATGTGGTTGTTGCATCTGAAGTGGGTTGAGACGTGGTGGTTGCATCTGATGTGGGTTCAGATGTGGTTGTTGCATCTGATGTGGGTTCAGATGTGGTTGTTGCATCTGAAGTGGGTTGAGACGTGGTGTTTGAATCTGATGTTGGTTCAGATGTGGTTGTTGTATCTGAAGTGGGTTCAGATGTGGTTGTTGCATCTGATGTGGGTTCAGATGTGGTTGTTGCATCTGAAGTGGGTGGAGACGTGGTGGTCGCAACTGATGTGGGTTCAGATGTGGCTGTTGCATCTGAGGTGAGTTGAGACGTGGTGGGTGCATCTGATGTGGGTTCAGATGCGGTTGTTGCATCTGATGTGAGTTGAGACGTGGTGGGTGCATCTGATGTGGGTTCAGATGTGGTTGTTGCATCTGATGTGGGTTCAGATGTGGTTGTTGCATCTGATGTGGGTTCAGATGTGGATGTTGCATCTGAAGTGGGTTGATACGTTGTTGTCTCATCTGAAGTGGTTTGAGATGGCGTCGTCGTTCCTGTAGGGGACTGGGATGGTGACGTCGCCTCAGTAGTGGACTGAGATGGCGTCATACCCTTTGAAGTTTTGTCTGTTGGTCTTTTTGTGGGTCTTGGTGACGTAGAGTGCCTAAATCTGTAACCTTTACGTGAGAGCAAATCAAGAAAACATTATTTGCCTTTTTTAAATACATGTGTACAACGACTTTTTCAGTCTTTATATAAACTTGTAAATTAACTGAGTTGACAAATCGTTTCATTTTTCATTAATTAATTAAACATTTTTCTTTAAAATGATATTACTTACCACAACAATTATGGTTAAGCAGACAGCAAAAGGGTCCCCTCCGTTGTAGACATCTACCACATTCGACTCTTCTAGTAAAAATTCTTTCTTTTGCATTCAAATCATGTTTTTCGTTTTTTTTCCCTGATTTTACCAATGCGACAATTATTCCCAAGAAGATCAACACAATGACGGCTTTCATGTTCGTTGAAAATTTTCTAACCCGGCAATGTATAGACACGATTGTTAGGAAAGATGCACGCATAAGGAAGTGATGATAGTAAAAATTGTTACCTTTTTTGCTTTGCCTTCCAAAAAGTTTCCAAAATGACTGTTAGATACTTGTCAAGCTAACCCTGTATAAATACTGGACTACACTAGTGCAATACATCGTATTAACAATTCTATTATAAACTTGAAAGATATCTTCCAAACACATTGTATTTCTTAACCAAAGAAATAGTCCATCACGTATATTAAATTGATTCTGACATTTTTCATTCTTCGTAATTGAAAGTAATTTTATGTGTGATGTGACATGGTTCTTGCAGCTGAATTAAAACTAACTTTATACGGCATATTGTCACAAACTTGCGTGAAATGCTGGCTATAAATAAAGGGTGCCCAACAGCTAAATTGGAATCATCTATCAACTGCTTGTGCTACATTATGTCAGTCCTGTTATTGTAGTTGAAATCCAGGTGTAAAAGGAGAGCAAATACATTGAGGGGTCATATCAGCAGAAATTAAGTAGAATTTTGTAAATGAAAAAGCTTTGCCCTCTACACTCAACAAGGTGAAACAAACCCCATACCGGTATCACAAATATGAAATCTCAATCTATGAATTTGTTAGGCAGGGTTTCATGGTGTTTGAATAGAAAAGAAATGGCGAGCTGAACGACATTTCTTTTGTTGAATAATGTATTTACATATCGAGAAAAACTATTGTACATTATATCAATCAGACAACTCCAAATGTTTCATCTGTTAAATGCAATTTTTAATAAGTACAGGATAATTATACAATTACACTTATATCAAACAAGCGTGAAAATCGTTAAAAAATGCCCCAGCTCAGTTTAAGAGAATGACTAGAATGTGTGGTCCAATTAGAAATATACCTAGTATGCCATCAAAATGGCACCGTATTCCTTACACTGGACTGAAATTGATAAATTGAACCATCATCGTCTATACTAAATCTCACATTTAAGTGATATTATCGTTTGTACTGTTCTGGTAGGATATTGAATATTGACACTGATATGCTCTAAACACATTTCAAATACTTTAGATGAAGCTAGATGGTCGATACACTATTCTCTACAGCATCTATACACTCCCATTTTGCATTTATTCTCATTATACAGGGTGAGGCAAAAAGATGTTAACATTAAAACATCTTTTCTCGATGATGTACACTGCCACATGACCAGTGCTACCTCTACGACGTTTCTCCCATCCTCGCTGAATTCAAATCAGGAAAATCAGGAAAACCTCTCGAACAATTCACATTCATGCAATTTTTGTTATTAGATATTCTGAAACGTTGTAGTCCCAAACGCGAATCATATTCATTTACTTGGAACAATAAATACATGTACATGGTGGGGAGTATGTCATTAGCAGCTCCCTGTTGTGTAATTATTGCCTATAAATGTACAACAGCAGTTTGTTGGGCCAATAGTTTATCAAAACATCTTATACTGTACGAGCCAATGTCATTGTGGACACTTGCGAATGCTGAACATTTAAGTCTACAATTGTATCAATGTACATGAATCAGGGTTCCCACAGAACCTGCATGGGAATTCTGGAAAACGTGAAAAAGTCAAGGGATTTGTAACTGGCTGGGATACCTGGGACAGTCAGGGGAATTTTGAAAATATTTTCTAAAAGTCAGAGGATTTTCAACCTTTTAATTATGTTTTCATTCCAGAAGGTATTTCATACATGTTTATCGATTATGGCGTGTACTATGGTTTTTAGATGGAGATGCTCTTTGCATAATGAAAGAAAACCCCAGCTCTTCATTACGACGAAATCAAAATTTGCCAAATTAAAATAAATTTCGAGAATCTCAGCACTAATTAAAAATCCAAATTCCTTTATTAAACAAATTCGATAATAATCTGCCTAGTCAACTGCCATATTGATTAAAACACTATATTAATTAAAGGGCAGGTTCTTTTTATCTTATTTTGGTCGATGGGAAAACGCTAAAGACCAGGGCAAAATAGCATTTTAACCTGGGAAATCTTGGAAAGTCAGGGGATCTTATCTTACTAAAGCTGTGGGAACCCTGATGTGTCAAGATCAACAATGGACGCAATTATCCAGACAAGTCATTGTGTTGTGATTTACTCGAAGGAACAGTAAATTTGGTTCCTCCGTGGCCAGGCGATTCTCTGGAGGGTGTCTTGGCTGGCGCTGAAGACTGGGGAATGGTGCATGCGCCATCGACGGAAGTGCTGATGGAGTCGGCAGAGGACTCTTGCAGACGTCCTTCCGGTTGATTCGCCATTTCCTCGATGGCTTCCGGCACCCTGCCGAAATCGTGCAAGGGCAGGCCATCTTCGTCAAATGGCGGTCTGACCGGAAGGAAGGGTGGCAGCCATGACAGGGCCTCGGAGTACTGGGAGAAGTACGAGCCAGGGTTATTGTGCAGGCCATAATCGTAGTAATCGTACTCGAAATCGGCATCTGTTCCCGACAGCGAGAATTCCGACAGGGAGGCCATCATGGGACGGCTACGTCCTCGCCTTAGCCGCATGGGGACGCTGCCTCTGGTGGCGCCACCTTGTCGCTGATACTGTTGCGGCTCCAGGGGTTCTGGAGGACGTTGTCCAACGTCGTCCTCCTTGGTGGACAAGTCCGAAGAGTGGCGGCTGTCGCCTTCGGCACCGCTCTCTTCTGACCTGGAGGCGACCGAGGTACGCTTGACCCGCTTGGGCACTTCCGGTTCTGGCTTCTTGGGCCCCACCTTCCTCTCCTTGGGCTTTTCCGGTTTCTTCTCGTACAGTTTCTGCTCCGCCAGGCTTTCCTCCTGTTGGGCGAGGGTACGGGCCGGCTGCGGGGACACGGTGGCCACCGGCAACTTCCGGGGCATGCTGGGGGTCAGCGGTGACTGCTTCAGGGGCACCGGACCGTGGCGGTTGTCCTTGGCGAGGACAGAAGAGGACAATGGCGGCTTGTTCAGGGTCATGGGATACAGGATCTGGTTCTGTTCGTGCACCGGCGAACTGTCCGCAGACGTTGAAGGACTAGATTCGAAGATCTTGGAGTCTCGCAGGAAATCCTCTGGACTCGCCCCCTGCGACAAACGACTAGAGACCAGGCTCCCGAAGGAGTCAATGGACCTGGTGACGCCCTTTGAGGCCCTGTTTCTGTACTGTCTCCTGGTGTGGAAGCGACGTCCGCCGAGAGATATGTCGGAAACGGAAGTGGTTGATGTGACTGGCTGAAATTGCTGGTAGCCGTCGTGGAGGCTTCCTGGGGTGCTGCCAAAAGGACTCTCGAAAGGGCTCTGGACTGGGCCCTGGCGCTTCTTGTTCTGTACGAAGTGGTGCAGGGCAAGGGCCAGGCTGAAGCACATCAGGACGGCGCAGAACAAGATGGCCGCCAGGTGAAAAGGGCTGTTGAACAGCTTGTAGTCTTGGAGGGCGTCGTGGGTCAGCGGCACTATTGTGTAGTTGTGATCTAAAGTGGCAAACAGACAATTCAAAACCATCAAATACTGTTGTTACGATTACAGGTTGTTCGCTTTAGTTAGTGCCCAACCGTCGAAATAAATGTTCAGCCAGTGTCCAGCGAAATAAAATTATATCTTTAATTCCGTAATAATATGGTAAGAGATACTGTACATTTTACAATGATAGTTCTTGAAGGTAACTTTTAGGGTCGACAACCGGCTATCCGGAAACTATATTTGCCGTGACCTTAAATGTCCCGTTCAAGGTCATCCATGTGTCATGATGGTCGCGCTCGGAAAAAAAATTCCAGCTCTCTGTGACTCGTTCAAAAAATTTTGAAACCAACTTAGACTAATTATGCATTGCTTTAAAACTTTCCAATTCACAATAAGATCCTAACTGCAGCGAATTCTGACATACTGTATTTGCAAAAAAACACGGAACGGGCACATAGATGACCTTGAACGGGCATTCAAGGTCACGTCAAATATGTTTTCCGGATAGCCCGTGGTCGACTCTAAAAGTTACCTTCAATAACTATCATTGTATCTCTCACCGTATTAATGATATAATTTTATTTTGTTAGGCACTGCCTAAACAGAACAACCTGTATATAAAATAGCAATAAATACACATTCCTTACATTGGCATGTCGTATTTTTTGCATCTTCAGTGGTTTTTGAGGTCAGGGAAATTTTGTTTTAAAACCTGGAGAAGACCGTGAAGTTGAAAAATTCATCTCTGTGGGAACCCTGCATGCACTGTTGATGATGATTTGGAAGTTTCACAGCCATCCAAGTGGCATATTCCGAAAGCTGGCAATCAATTTTAATTTCAAGTGCTTTGAGGTGAACCTAGCTAAACCGAGTTCACCACCCATTCGTGCTGCTCTAAGAAATTAATCTTTGGCCTCGGTTGGTTGATACCAAGATCTGGATGAATGCTCGCCAGATAACTGGGAAGGATTTGGGTTTAATTACCCGCACTTTGTTTTTTCCCCACCACAATCGTTGGCCATCAACAGCCGAGAGCTGTTTTCTTCTCCAAACATCGCAGAAGTTAATTTAATATGCTAATTTCTTTTATGAACTTTTTTTGCGAGTGCGATTGCCCCGCGATGGAGTCGTTTTTTTACTCATCGATAAATAAAGTCTCAGGTGGAAGACTCGCGGAGTCTTTAAAGAACAATACCCATATTAAATCCATCCCGCCGCGCGCATTGTCCAAATCTGGTCTCCCCCAGAGGTTGTTCCTCCCGTGCAACGTCAACCGTGAAATTAAAGGGGTACTCTTGAGGGATCCCTTCCGTTTCACGTCACCTATCCCAAACTATTATTCTCAGCTTTCACCCCATGCTTCTCCTCCCCTAAACTTTCCCCTGAAATTGCCCTCACTGAGGTTCTTGGATGGATGGGAATGAGGCATTATTGAATAAAAATTATTTTCATTGAAACATTTTTTGTACCTACAAAACTGGCATAGACTAAACTGTGTCCCCTCCTCCATTCTTGATTCTTGGACGTCCAATTCAGGGTGTCTACGGGTCATGGAAGTCATGGAAAAGTCATAAAATGACATTCAGGTCATGGAAGTCATGGAAAGTCATGAAATTTACATCAGGGCCATGGAAAAGTCATGAAATTTTCATCAGGGTCATGGAAATGTCAGGAAATTTACTCAGGGTTATGGAAAATTCATGAAATTAACAATATGGTCATGAAATTTTGTCATTTCATTGATTCATAAAATAAAAATTTGTGTTTAAATTCTTCATTTGTAACCCATTTTCGAAAAACAATTTCGCCTATGGCGTGTTTTTGGCCATTATTCATGTCGCCACAGTGCTAGATAAAATCGCTATTTAGTCATGACATAAAACTTAAACGACCCCGTATTCTAATAGGCATGGACAATTTTTTGAAGTCATGGAAAAGTCATGGAATTTGCAATATCAAATGAGGTCGACACCTTGCAATTCCATTACTTTACATACAGGGGTTGAGCAAAGCAATGGAAACAGTTAATTGCAACAGATATACATTTTTAATAATTTGGCGTTTTTACCCACAAAACAACATCGATTCCTAGGGAATTAAAATTGACTAGTTACACGTTTTGAGCTTCCTGAAATGGAATTTTATCGTTTTATTATTTTATACTCGAAACTGTTCAAATTTGGAAATTTAAATAGACCAGTATCAACATATCCTATTGCCCAGTCTGTTCCCATTATTTTCTACACACCCTGTCTATTTTCCTGCTGAAATCTGGCAATCTGTGAATTAAGTTGCATGGTTCCCACTTTCTGGAAAGTCAGGGAAATGAAAGTGTCAGGTAATTCGTAAAAATTCGTGAAAATGTCAGGAAATGTCAAGAAAATCTAGATTGTTGGCATCAGCCAATTGAATAGTCATCTTTTATTTTAAAAAATTGGGATAAAATCCATCATTTTTTTAATTTTTAAAAAATTCACGTACAATTTCTGGGAAATGACTGACAAGTTGTCATTGAATGTTTGGGAAATTGACTTGAGTATTTTAAGTGGGGACCTTGTTAAGGCCTCGTTACTCAAACCGAGTGGTCGTTATATAAAGGTTTCACTATGTTCGGCAACTGACTCTTGCAATAGAAGTGATGTCGAAGTTGTCTGACCCTTCCCCTATGTAGTCCAAGATAGTCAAATGTTTCTGGTTGTTAATGCACTTGACCATACTACGTTAATGTTACCCAGCTCATCAAGTGTCACTGTGTGTACATGTATTTTTCTTAACGACGTTGTTTAAGCCAATATCAAAAACGTCACTACATTTCAAACATATTAGTGACTTGAGAAAATGGTTCATACTAACTGCGCATGCGCTTCAACGATAGAACCGTGCATTGGGAGTAACCTTGTTTGTACGTTTTTTTCATTGTCTCTCTGCAACAAGTCCTAGGCACCACTGACCAGTGACCAGTCAATTTCCTGAACGGCAAGCAGTATAGCAAGGGTTGATTAGACCCATTTGACAGCGGTGGCCATGGGCAGGCATGCGTGCAAGCGCCAACTGACCGTAGCACTATCTGGCAGGTCTTTGGTTGCCAAGAATGTCGCGAGGTCCAAGAGGCAGTCCACGTGGTGACAAATCATGTCCACTTTTATAGCCACCCTTTTTCATCTCTTTAATTGTCAGGCAACCCTTCTGCTGGCACTGAGAAGAAATATGGCCAGAATCTAATTTCGTTTTCTATTACCAGGCACGCGGCCTAACCCTGCATATTGATTTTCAGGGAAGTTGTTAACAGAGTGCGTCTGCACGAGGTTGAAAACCGCAAAATCGCGCTGTCCAGCGCATTCCATGAGCTTCTTCACTCTTTCATATTTACACTCGAGCTGCAGGATTTCGCTCGAATTTGCAAAGTTCAAAATCATCGTCAAATGCGTCAATTATTCCTTGAATTATAGCGAGCTTAATGTACATTTATTTTCTTTTATGGATGTGCTATGCAAGGCTGTTGCAAAAATTCAAGTGGATTTAAAAGAACTAAAGGAAATAAGCAAATTTCCAGCCAGGACATCTTCATAAGATTTCACCATTACATTGTTTTATTTAGCACGTTTGACAATGACTTGGAAAAGTTCAAGTAGTATATCATCTAAGGGAGGGGGTAGCCAAGGACTATTGACAATGGTTTGTGAACGTTCAAATATTATGTCATCATCTGAGGGGGGTGGATGCAACCTAATTAGGTGTCATGATTGGCTTTTTAAAAAAAAATGTTTTTAAAAATCCATCACATTAGGGATCCAATTTTGCAGTCTTTTCTTTAAAAATATACATGTACCTATAGTTAATTCCCCGTCATTGCTATTTTTTTTTTACAAAAATCTACTTAAAATCCATTATTTCTGGTAATACGCCTGCCAAAACTCCAAGTGGATTTAAAAGAAAGAAAGAAAATTAAACAAACTTCCAACCAGGACGTCTTTATAAGATTTCACCATTACGTTATTTTTATAGCATTGGCTTTAAAAAAAACAATTTTAAGAAAATTCATTTGGGCTTCGTTTTGCAGTTTTCCAGTTATATTGTCGAAAATATACACGTACCTATACCGTAATTATAACTCTCCACTATTACGCGAAATACGCGAAATACGCGACATCAATGCTATACATGTATTTACTACAATCTGTATCTTCGATAGAAATGATAAAATCCATCATTTCTGATCGAGTTCTTTCAACAAATCGGATCAAATTTTAAAAAATCAGTGATTATTTTATTGTTAAGGGAGAGGGGGAGTTGAAAATGCTGAGTGTTTACCTGGATGACTGCTAAAAATAACAATTTTTTGTTGTCATAATAATTGAACGTCCCCCTTAATGTCAATAAAATCAGTAACACTTCTCCTGGACATTTTATTGTGGGATTGGTGCTTTATGCTGTATTTTGCAATACATGCATTAGAGAAAAGCAATAAATTGCGGAAACCTTATTTACTAATGTGGTTTCATTCCATTATCCCAGTCAAAACCTTGACTAAAAATTACAAAAATACATGTACAAGAAAAGAAGCAATTCCTGCATTTAACCTGTCTAATTCTTTGAGTCGAGCATTTGTAGTATACAAGGGCATGTACTGTAGTAGACATGTCGGCAGACGATCTATTTACGATAACCTACCGGTAATTGTTACAGCGAGAATAAACACTACTGCATGGTCTTATCATTTGCTTAACAACCTTGATTGCAAGGCGTTTTCGCGTGTAACACTAATTGGCAAGTTGTTTTAATTACCATTGATAAATTCGGAATTTCTGTATCACTTCATGTTAACCCTCTGGACTTGCATTCATTTAAAATCCTCGCGATGTCAGAGACCCACTCATAATTGTCTTAATTATTTGTCGGGTTCAATTAACTCGCCAATACAAATCACGTTGTAAAATCTCATTTAATAACGTCATAATTTGCATGAGGATTCCTCTGGGTGGAACAAAAAAAATGCGGGGGATGAACTTGAAACGCTCGTTTTGGAATTCAAATGAAGGCAATAACAAACAAGCAAAGGTCGTCTCTCCAATACATTTCTTTCTCCAAAAGTAGAAAATCAGCGGGATATTTTTCTTGACATGCAGATAGTGGAAAACAATTGCTAGGGTGGATTTTGTTATAATATACTGGACATGTCGATTGAGTTACACATTCCTCAGGTGTTTGTTTTATGGTTAGAACTATTTACAGTAAGTATTCCACAGAATGCATTTAGAGCAAAAGCCGATGCGAAAATATGCTCAAGATATTGATCGACAGTCAATACAGTCTCACCTTTCAAGTTGACGCTCATGAACAAATTTGCACACCTTGTACATGTACATTTCCGTGCAAGTGTAAATTCACACCCTGTTGACACAAATCAGGTGAAGCGTTATGGCATTCCTACCATTTCCATTGGCAAACGTACTGATTGATGAAAAAATGGATCGTCTGACCCTATACACATTTTGACGTCTTATTTGGGGGATTGGTCAGGGTCACTGCCCGATTTGAAAAACAACTGCATCAGATCCTCCTTTGTTTACCCGTGCATTATTCAAGGGCAAAACCGTACATTCCTTAAATTGATTTACCTGGTAGGCTACATCATAATTACGAGCAAGTCTGACTTTCTTTCCTGTTGGTTCAAATTTGAATATGTTGGCGGTTATGCAACTAGCATATTTCAAACTTTTTCGAATTTGCACACAGCATTTCAAACTTGGTCATCGATAAATCAATCTCCTCACAACCCTGAAAGTTGGTTTCGGCGTTTGTCCATTTAGTGCATTTTTCTCCAGGCGTTTTCAGACGCCTCCAAATTTCATCATACCCATACAGTAGGCCGTAAAGCGAAAGGCTGTATAACGAATCATGTTTTAGGATACAAACTCATGTTAATTCAACAGGATCCGTTCCAATTTCACGAGAGAAAAAGTTAAATCAATACATTTGTAACACTATTTCCATTACATGCATGTATTTTAGTGTATTGTACATGTACATGTAACAAGCAAATTACAGTCTTGATGAATATGCGTAGTTCTAATCAGAGTCTGAAGATTTGCATGATACATACTGTAACTACCGTACATGTACATGTATATCCGCAGTTGTGCATGGATGGTCCTGAATTAAAAAATTGATCAAAATTCTGTTGTTTTGTCATGGTTTTGATTAATTTTGAAGTTCTTTGTAGCATTTTAACACGGTGATATTCATCAGGATTATTACGCAGTATTAAGTTTATAAGAGCAAAGAAGTTTAAGTAAAAAGAAGCAAAACAACAAAACTGACTAAAGTTTAAAACAGGGCCATCCTAATTTACAAATTGTGATGATGATAAGATGTCTCAGAGAAACGTGTTATATTACGTGTATTTTTCCAGGTACATGTACATGTATCCCCATTTTGCCATTACCTATGGCCCGTAATGGTAGCTATAGTGCATTTGTAGCACTAAAACATAACATTGCCATAAATCAAAAAGGCCGTTATAGCGAAACACCGTATAGAGAGGTACAGTGATCAAAAAAAGTATTTGAACAGTATAAGAATTGTTGTTCACGATTAAATGAAAAGGAGTATATATTTCAAAGCATA
>JAQGAF010003693.1:0-16612 GCA_034687865.1 Kryphioiulus occultus
TTGTTGTTGTTACATAAACTGTGTAATGCGCATAATATAATACAGGTACGTTAACAATTTTACTCCTTTTGTTTATCATGAGAACGACATTTTTCATACTGTGTCAATACTTTTTGTACACTGTATGTTTTTAACTTGATAGGCCCTACAATACAAATATCAACGCCGTGGAATAAAAAGTTAATTTTAAAAAAAAATGCGGTGCATTACTTTTTGAACGATATACACGAACCAGGGACCCTTCATGGTACCCCACATTCCAGTTGACCACAAATGCTTTTTCCCCCAAACTTGTAAATAGGGCAATAAAACTTCCCCTTATACAGGATGCTCAAAAGTGTTCTGCCAAAGAAAAACCACATTCCAAAGGCATTTTTTTTCTGTCGCTCCAAAATGTCCAACCCTACTTTCACTTAATGCGCCGTCAATAAAGTACTACGTAAGCTGTCACAGCTCAATATTAACATCAATAAATAACAATGTTGCCAACCGGCACATGATGGCTACTATAATCAACGTTCATGATTATTATTATTCTGAACATATAACAGTTACTATAGGAGCCAGGATTAAGAGTGGAAAACCAGATAACTTAATTGCATTTTTACAATCTGAGATGGGACCGCATGAGATGGATTTAGAAGAGCGAAATATTTGCAAATTAATTCGAAAAACGCAGTTTGAGCTCAAAGCTCAATTAGCCTTATCTACCGTCCCCTGTTGCAATGAAAATAAGGAAGATAACGCTTGTACTCATTAAAAACCATACGGTATCACATATCAAACAGATTTCATCCTGCCGAGAGAAAAACATCATCTCAGCATCACTTTTATGGAACCGAAACTCCGAATCATTATATTTTGGAATTAAAGATAACCTAATTTGAAGACCACGTGTTTCTCGTTCGTGAACCTCAACACACCTGGCTTAGCTTACTGGAAAAGTTCTACTTACTAGTGAAATGATAATTATTTTAGTGTAATGGGGAATAATCAAAGAGTGATTAAATGATGGAACAGAATCATCTTACCAATATCACGTTATCACGTTTCAGTCAAATACGAACGTTGCTTATATGACCGCGGGCATGATAACACAGATGCGCAGTGGGAACGCACGCAACGAAGAAAAGCCGCTCACTGAAACGTACCATCCCAGATGAAACTTTGGCATTCGATGTCATCATCACAGAGGCTATGGCAGGGCCCGTTCGAAAGTTCATAGCAACGATGCATATTTGGATGGAATGTGTGTGGCCTGCAATAACACCGCATTTCACAAAAATTGAGGTTGCCATTGAATCGATTGCCAATTCATTGCCGAATAATTCACGGCGTTATCGTTAATTTAAGAGCCGAATTCGAAAATGGAAATAGGCCTAAAATTAGCATCTTCATGCATCAACCGATATCTTCGCGGATGCCGGCTCAAGATAAAACAATAAACTGATAATGGTTTAGCCGATCCCATCTTGACAAACAAAACAACATCTCACTAGCGAACGGTCAACGAAATTCGCCCAATCCGAATGGTTGGATCGAAGCATTCGAACAAATTCGATCTGAGATTACGCAGATTAAAATTACTACTAATTAAAACGCGACTATGGCGGTGACACAGAGAGCAGACGTCACTGTGCGGTAGGAGAAGCTAGTGCTTGAAAATCCAGGAAAGAGTACGCGAAATCTCACTTTATTAATAATTTTTTTAATTATTTTTTTCATTTATCTCACAGGCGATTGAAGTATATTAGTAGCAAATTCCACGATGAAAAACACAAAGTCGATGGTAAATACCGCCAATAACGCTTCGTATTAATATAACCGCATCGCGATTGCATTTTCCTGGATTGCTTAATATAGCATGATTGTTGCTGCTGCTTGCAGCTAGAGCAGACATCGGTCGTCTTGAAACTTGTGTAACTTCGAGAGAGGTTTGATGATCAGGGAATTAGGGTTTATAACCTTGTTGATCCGAAAATAGGTGGCTTGGACCGAAACACTTTCTATACTCGTAAAAATGTTTCTTCGTGAAATGTGCATTTTGAAGAGACACGTTTGTTTGTGTTCTTTGCTGTTAATGATTTGTTGTGGCGTCTATTGCGAGGAAGCCCCTAAAGATGAAAAACCAGCCTGGGCCAAGAAAGATATCAGGGACTACTCAGATGCTGACATGGAAAGGCTCCTCGATCAATGGGAGGTAGTTGATTGTATTTAAATTCTGTACGTTGCATTGAAATTGAACAGCTGTTTACCTTTAATTTTTCTGTCAAGGAAGGAGATGAACCCTTGGAAGAGGACGAATTGCCCGAACATCTGAGAAAACCGGCCAAATTAGACCTATCTGGGATTGATCCCAGCAACCCTGAATCGTTATTGAAGTTGTCCAAAAAAGGGAAGACTCTGATGGTATTCGTTACAGTATCAGGTTAATAAACTATGCAGTTACAAACAATAGGGCCCTGGTAGGCTGTAACCAAACTAGAGACGGTTTTTGAAATTTGAAAAAATAGTATTGGAATTTGTATTTGAGTAAGTTTTAAATTATTTTTAAGGAAATCCAACGAGGACGAAACTTGAAGAAATTACCACATTATGGCAGTCAAGTTTAATGAATAATCACATCCAGAGTGACAGGTAACATCACACTTTTGTTTGGTTCCTGATCAAGACTTATCACTCAAAATATACGTATTTACATCTTGATTTTTAGGTTTGTGATTGATGACAACAGGGCCATATTTATGTTTAAGGATGGTGCTCAGGCTTGGGAGGCCAAAGACTTCTTGGTGGAACAAGTTGATTGTGAAGAGGTGGTCATAGAAAATAAAAGCTATTATGGAAAGCATAGCAATAAGGTAGGTAACAAATTAATGGAGGATTTTAAACAAAACCATCAAAAGAAGTACTATGAAATCATTAATCTAATCGCAATTTCTGAACCCAGGAATCGCCCATGACCAAAGACCAGAAAACAAAATTACCACCTAAAGAAGACTTGTGAAATACTTCAAATTTATTACTTTTCATACTCTTTCTCAATAAATATTTCTAACACAAATCACGCATTTTGTTTTATGTCAAAACAATTTGGTAACTCAGTTTTAAATAACTGTAGTAAAAGAATTAAACAGATGCAAATAATAATAAATAGCAGGGCATATTACAAAATTTTATAAAAGGAAAATTGCATAACATTACACTTGTGATCGGTCTGTCAAACATCTACTAGAACTTTGCATTTACAAGCGTTATTAAACTTAATTAGTAAGCAACTACTGATTACTCACCTTGAACTCACCTGTTCTTCACTCGGGCAACCTAAAGAATGGCTCCTAACAATTGGCCAGTTTGGTGCAAATGTACATTTTTAAATGGAAAACAGTTTATTATTGCAAAATGGACAGAGGAGGAAGAAAATGTAATACAGAGCATGGTGAGGTTGGAGTAAAGCTGAAAAAAGGAATGGTCAAACACGAGACAAAGTGACCTAGAAGTTATATGATGCACCCGATGAGCTATTAACAAGTTTAGGTTACATATTCTCTTTTGGTCTCCTAGCATGTGATTACAAGCCAAGCACCAACAAGTCCTGGATCAAGCAGCATTGTCAAGTACAAAAATATGGAAATTTCTGTAAACTGCAGTTAGTGAAAAGGAAATTTACAGGCGAATTCAGTTCGGCCAAAATAGCCACTCTTTTAGAGGAATAAAACCATCTCGATAAAAATTCATTAATTTGTACTGATGGCATGAACGATAAAATTTTTTCGCTAGTAGTTATGTAGAATATGCAACCTTAGCCAAAATGGCCTCATTGTTTTACTTACAGCATATTTTGTCTGTACACGACTACAACAAACTATATATAAAATTACACGCCAATTTTCTTCACAAAAGAGATGGCCAGCGCTACATTTTAAAATAATACTCGAGAGTCAAAACAGCAGCAGTGGAGCGATGGGCATGGACTGCTTTTAGAGTTGCAGGCATCGGTTTCAGTTCGAGTGAACTACAGTTGGGAATAACGAAAAATCTCGCCAACTTTCCTCTCAGGAAATCAACCTTTAGAATTCAAGATGGTGAACCAATGGCTCTGTAAACATTTCCTTAATCCTGCTTGGGTGGAATCGTATTAGTTCACCTACAAGCTATTCCACTTCGCTCGAATGTCTTTAGAAAGATGGGACTATAGTTGTCGTTCTTGCAGACCAAGCACTTTGATTGAATGCAGAATTTCGTTGGCACGTACGTTTCAATCGCGACACGAAAAGGAGATTCTCTCGTCCCTTTTGCCTCTCCCAACTTCGGATTGTTTTAATGCATTTCAGCATGCATAGGCACATCCAGTAGTGACACACTTTGCATCTCGATCGTATCATCGTGGTAATGCAGCAGCCACGATGGTAGAAGACTTAAGACAACCAACACGAGGCAAGATGTTAACACAAGGCAACTAGCACATCTCTATCAAGAAGATGCATTTCTTCGTGGCGCCTCGGGGTGGCTTCGCCGAAGCTAGCCAACACGATGTCATCAGCGGCCGGAGATTGGATCGCATTATTGCTTAGACCAACTGCTTCACGAGGCTTTCTCGACCCACTCAACACGATACCTTTTGAAGGGATGGTAAGGCGGTCGGTTGGGGTCATTGTCACAGTTTACCTTTGTGTGGTTGGCAATTTGTCCTTCACTGCGCCCCATTAGCCACTCTGTGCATATGCCCTGCTGAGCATTGTCCACGTGCATCTCACACCAATTGCGATGCCACGCAACAAATTTCTTGGAAAGTTTTGTAGAGATTTTCTTGTGACACTGCAAGAGAAAAAAAAATTATAACAATGCGGCAGCACGTTAGTTTACATTACAAAATAACTTTGTCGAATGTTTACATTTTAATTTCGCGAAATTATAAATAAGCATGCATAATCTTATAATTGGGCAAATGATTCGTGGGCATTCCTTACTGCAAAAATACTAGTATATTTTAATTACCTGTTTTGCTCGCTTTAAAGCCATTCTCTTATACAGGTAGCTTTCACTGTTCACCACAAACACCATTTTAAAAGAGTTCAGATTGAATTTGCACTGGGTATCATCAAGAACTTCCATATCTTCAGTTTCACCAGAATGTTCCATACTCCTAGACAGACGCTTATCATCTTCCCGGGATTCCTCATCATTTTTCTTAGACAGCATCTCCTCCTTTTCTTGTTCATGCTGAGTTTTTGCCCGCTGCCTCCATTTACGAATATTTCTAGTTTAAAAATAAACATTTAATTTACAGACAAGTACATATATTAACACAAATGACTAAAAAATGAAAGTACCTTGGTAAGAATATGGGTTTCTTTGATAACTGATCTTTCAGCTCGTCGGAAATTATGTCTCCTTCAGATACATATTTTTCCACATACTCCGACCATTTCTCCACCTCCACAGGGTCTTCAGAAGCATCAGACTCCGTATCAAGTAGTTCAATGGTAAGTTTACAGTCAGGCTTGCACTAAAATTATTGGCATGGTGACAAATATTGAAATTATAACTGATTAAAAAATAGTAATACAAGAATATTGTATTTATCTGAGTTTCAGAATATGAGAAAGGGTTAAATATTCAGGGCTACTCACAATCATGACCTTATAGCAATTTTCTTCACTCAATAGCTGTTCAGTTTTCTTTTGATATGCTGCTTCTGATGCTGCCCTTTGTGATGCCGTGGCCATAAGTCCTCCCGAGGCACAATTCTTTTGTTCCTCCATAAATAGTTCAGTACACTGAACACATGATTCATCACATACAATGTGCTGAAGCTGAACACAACGACCAAAATAATAATATCAAATACTCGTTTAGAACAAAAAGGTAAAATCGTAAAACGTTGTCCAGACAAGTGACTGTAGTCTTACCTGCCGTACAACATTTTGCACCACTTTGTCTAGTGTAAATGCAATAAAAGCATGTATGCCAAACATTTCTCGCAAGGTGTCCTCGTAAGCATTACTTTCCATGTTGCCATCAAGAAGATTTTTTACCATGTCCAAAAACGCCGGGTAATATTCCTCCACTTCGATTTCATCTAAAATTAAAACTTAATAAGTTGGTTCCCCAAAATATTGAAACAACAAAATTCATTAGCTCAGTTTACTTTTTGGCTTCAGCCGCAGTGCAACTGCCGTGCTCTCTTTTCTATCTTTTCGGTCTTTTGCTTCATCTGCAGCTATTATGACAGCTCGCTCATAAATCTTAGTCAATCTTTCACACAATATTTGGTGTAACCGAAAAAACAGGTACCAGTTGTTATTGACAAAAAATAAGGTATATGCTTCATCCTAAGAACAAAGTGAAAACCAAAAAAAAATGTCATTCAGTTCAATTTGCTTAAAACGTAAAGTAAGCAATGTATTTTGGTGGGGTCCCTACCCACCCTTAGCTGAAACAATCTATGGATATTAGATAAATTCCAGCTAGATAACACGTACATGATTGTCATGTCCCAGTCTTTCTTTACAGCATTTGTCATTGTCTGGCATGTCGCCACCATTTTGCAAGGACAGGAGAGTATTACTGGTTTCCAATTGTTGCTGCTGCTGTTGGTCATGCTGCTGCTGCTGCTGTTGCTGTTGTTGTTGTCGTCCAGCCTTGTCATCATTCCTTTCGTTATCTTTTAACTGCTCATTGGTATCGCCATTATTTTTTAAGTCAGCAGAGGAGAGAGTTTCAGTATCGTTTACTTTTGCCGCTGCATCCCCATTGTTCTCTTCGGTATCTTCCATATCTTATTAAAAAATAATAAATTGTAATAATGCACCTAAAAAGAATAATCTTTAAATAGTCTGTGTTACCTTCATCTTCTTTTTCGTCATCAGATAGGTCTTGCCGCGGGTGAAAGAACAAATCGGAAACAAACTGACGGACGAGCTGCTTAATTTTTCTTTTGTCATCCTTATGAATTCCAGTTTGTCTCTTCACATGGTGAATAATTAAATTTGATGCATCATCCAAAACTGACTTGTCCTTGTAATAAAATGTAATGTGGGAACCACTGTTTACTTCCCCAGTGCCTTCCTCTGCTTGTTCATGGCGCTGAAACAAGTTAACTCATTAACATTTTTACATAATCTGTAAATTTCATATATTTTATATAAATATTTATTGAAATATATTACAGCACGAAATAAGCTTCAATTTATTTATCATAACTGAATTACTCCAGATCAAATATTCAAGTAAACTATTTATCCAAATATCTTCAGAAATTGTCAGGTAAAATTTAGATAAATGCCCCAATTATCAAATGTCTGTTAGATTAAATGTAGGAGAAAATCCTTGATGGTTTGCTAACAGCATTTTTATACAGAAAACATTTCCCAACCCAATTAGGCATAAAGCAAGGATACTTACTTCATCATAAAGTGTTTCTATTTCGTTAAGAAGGCTTTTTGAACGTAAGGCTTTTACATCATTCTGCTTAAAATTGATGCCTTGGTGATCGAGTGACTTCAAATAGAACTTTTCATTCTGTTCTCGCCAGATTTTGTTGAAATTTTTTTGAGCTTCTCTCCATTCCTCTTCTTTTGCTTTCAGCCTGCGTATAACCAAAGGCACAGCCACCACTGGATTTTTCTTTAAGCCATCAATAATATCAGGAGCTTTATCACCATATATCCTGGAATAAGCAACAACAAAAAAACTACAATAAATATCTTAAAAAGTTACTATGGATTACAATAATAACACATTAATGGCGATTATTTACCTTCTGATAGTTCTCTGGTGTATTATTTGAGAAGTTCCACCTAAGCTGTCGTCCAAGCGAAATTTTGCAGCCTCCTCTGGAGACATGCGGGACACTTTCTTTTGGACACCCTCTAAGGCCCTTATTGTGGCCAAGTTTGTTTCCAGAACAACATCCAACTATCAACATAAAAAAGATCAGGTTTTTATCACTGAAAAAAATGTAATGGTCATAAGACAGTCTAATAAAGAAAGAAAACATGAATTTAACCATTTTAGGGGGAATTGGAACAACGAAAGCCAAGACAGCTCAAATTAGCAAAATGTAAACATGAAAACCAGTCAAGAATTAATTCTCGTTTTTCAGGACTAATCGCCAAATCGCACAAAAATTTGCTATCCCTTTAATCAAAATATTATGCAATTTTACACGCATATGTACACATTAAACAAAGTTTCAATTATTTTCTCAAAATTTTCAAAAATGGTTGGGATAAAGCAGTTGTAAACGAAAACAAAAACCAACCTCGAATCTTTCATCTTCACAACGATATATGTATTCTTCATACTGAGTTTTTCGCGATGTAACAAACGTAGAATCTTCGGACCAGGAAGGAAACGATACCCAAATATCATTAAGCACCTCTTTGCAAAGAGAGTTTCGTCCAGAGCACTTCGGCTGAAGGTAGGTTTTTGGAAGCGCACAATAGCTTGCACCAAGACGTTTGCATGTTGAATAATCTAAAAAAGTTGATATCAGTAATGCACATTGACAACATAAATACAACTACAGTAATTTCCAACCTACCAATCTCCATGGCCAAATCACCAGTCACTCTGTCCTGATTGGCCACTCTCTGCGGCACTGGCTCTACCAGCATTCCAGTATCTTTGTAACCCAAAAAGTCCTTGAACCATTTGAATAGTTCAGGAAATTTCCTTTAATTAGAAAGAAGCTCATAAAAATCCAGTTGAAGAAAACATTTGTTCCAGAATCATCAAAACATACCCTAAAAATGGAGTGACTAACTGAACTAATTCGCTTCTGCAGACGACTTCCTGATTGAATAATACCAAACAACGAAGGAAGTTTTCATACACCTCCTGACTTCGGAGGGCTTTTCGAACCTAAACAGGCAAAAAGAAAGTGGTAGCAACATTAAATGCTGCCATTTAACAATTTTGTAAAATCGTCCCTTACAAACCATACCTTATCAAAAAATGCAAACTCATTAAGTGTTCCAAACTTCCCAGCTTCTGCAAGAGTAACATCCTTAAGGGTTCCTGGCTTTGGTTTCTGTCAATAAGATTACACTAATTAGGGAAATAGTTCAAATTTCCTCACGTTGCTGCCAGCATGTTAGTAAGACTAAATGAAAGTACTAGATCACCTCTACACAAAATAGCATCTCAGATTAGTCCACCTAGAAGCTTATTAAGACACCAGTTTGCAAAGAAAGCCAACAAAAAACTTACCTTGCATGGAAGAGGGCAATCCACCATAGATGGGCGCTTAAGAGAAGAGACCACCTTGGTCTGGCCAATAGCACTGCTATTACTAACCTTGTTAGGTAGCGAAAGGCCAGAAGCAGAAGGCGGTCGTTTGATTGGTAGGGCTTGCTTAGCTTGATTATTATTGCTGGCACAGATGCTGCTACTACTGTTATTGGTGTTAAGCTTGTTGCTGAGAAGAGGCTTCTTCACAGACGTATGATCGTTATGGACTCCTTTAGATGGCTAAAAACAAAAACAAATCCTTACATTAGAATACTAACTACAAAACAGCATTTATTGCACAATAATTGATGGCTAGTTCTTAACTGCTAGGAAGACCACATTGTGCATAAACTTTGGACTTTGACATTGACAGTGAAAGTTTGGTTTACAAATATCCAGTCCAATGTTATCCCACAATAATATGTTTTGAAACATTTTGAAAATTTCATTATCATATTCAGTACATCAAAATAATACGTCTTAATTGACTTTATTTAATGATGGCCAAGGAAAAGGGTATCAAGAGTTGGCATAAATATTGGTTAATGATGCACGTTTCATGACGACAGCAAGTGCAATGAAATTAACTAAACTTACCACTTTTTTAGCCTTTAGCGAATTCCAAACATCTCCCTAAAATGTCAAAAAATTTAATGTAACATAATGCGCGATATTGTCAACAAATTTAGCATGGGTTGCAAATTGAAATTTTGGCTTACCAGTTGTGCAGCAGCCCCATTTGCATCTGGAAGGAACTGCCCAAACTCTTGCAATAGATCTTCCTGATTCTGAAACAGCTTCGCAACTTGCTGATACACTTCTGCTTCTGTCAACGGTTTGATACCTGTTGTCACGCCTTCTTTGATGTTCCGTTGTTCTTTTTGGTAAGTGTGTAAAATTTCCAGGAACTGCTTGTAGATATCAGGTTGGCCTTGAAATCGATTCTTAAGTAAAATTAACAAATGTTAAAACCATAGCAAACACCAGATTAAGGATTCAACGCACATTTATTGCTCCTAAACTTCAAAGATTATCATAATTTAATTCAAGATTACCTTAATTTTGTTGACATAATTGATGGCATGATTAAACTCGACAGGCTGGCTCGTCTGCTGGGCCGGTGGTGGTTGTGTAGGTAGAGGTACATTTGATGGAGAATGTGATGTAGGACTGGGAAGGTAGCAATGCTGCAATGGAGGTGATGGCTGAGACTGTGCAGCAGATGTTGGAGATGTGTGATGGCCAGACTAAAAAACCATGTTTTGGAACATAAGTAAACATATCACCAACTGTGTTCATATAAAAAGACCCCAGTTCAAAAATAATAATGAAAATTTTTCCCATAATGTAGTAACAATGTATTCTCAATTCTTAACAGGTTCAATCAAATGAGTTCCCCACTAATTTGATGATAAAAAAATAATTATATAAATAATTCGAAGTATTTACTTATACGAATTCAGCTGAACTTATAATTTTGGTGAGTGACACACATAGAATGAAGTTTCACTAATAATGAGCGTTTCTCAATCCAAGCCCAGCTTTCAGTTTTTAAAAAAAAAAATTGGCTGTCAGAGCTGCAGAAGCAAGTTTTTAACAAAATTCAGTGAATAGCTACAGATTTTAAATAGTCATAGTAAATGCTTGCCAATTTATTATGATAAAGCAAATAACATATTTGACCAAAGAATTGATTTTCTTCAGCATGGCTATAACAAGAACATTTTATATTCCAGCTTGTTTTAGCTTTTTTACCTACTTTATAAATAATGTCAATGTTAATCCGAAATCTGGATTCCAATTCCCCATACAGACCAACAAAAGCAGTTTAAACCATTTCTGGGTGACCATCTCGATGGTTTCTGCCATATATTGCAGGGGCAATCGCAATTATAGAGGCAGTTTAATGATTGCAAAGTTTATACAGGATGATTCAGTGTCCCAAGTTATGCAGTAGGAAATTCGTCATAGGGAATGTCACAGGAAAAGCTAACTAGCAATACTAGAAAAGTTACCGTGTTCCTGGAGACACAGTAAATATTTATTGCATTTTTCGACATTATCTAGTTATTAAAACTAGCTTTTAGTTTGGTCTGTAAGGTTTAATAGACAACTCACAAGTTAAAGATCAGTTATAGTAATTACCTTGACTGGGAGAGAACTTGACTGATGACTATGAGCATTTGCTGTTGATGGTGCTGGATGAAGGATGGTAGGATTCAATGAGCCAGGCATAGATACATTAACCTGCTCGTTGGCTTGCACTTCAATTTTATACCCAGGAGGAAGAAAAGTATTGAAGCCCACAATAAGTTCCGGATGGCCTTTGAATAAGGTAGACACACGGGAAATAACGCCAGGCGTGTCAATGCTGAAAGAAATTTCATTAAAGAAAATTAACATTTTAAATGCAATCCATTAATTAAAAATATTGAAATTAAATACAATGCGTTTACTTCATTTGGAAGATGGGTATAAAACTGACAAATCAGGTAGTTTCCTAACACAAATCTTCAATGTTGGATTTGTTTACCTCAGCTCACAAAGTGATTCAAAATAAACCTTCCATTTGTGTGATGTCGCCATTACGTTCAAAATATTAGGAATTGCTGGTATTTGCATTTCCTATCATTCCTTCAACATGCCAAAGGTCAACAGGGATGAGGTTAATATTTATTTGCACATTCCTAAAAACCGGACCTGTACTAATCCCTCGTGACCTTTGGCATGTTGGGCAATGGACAATTACTATAAATTTCTACTCTAAAACGTACAGCAGGACAAAGCGACAAAGGTAAATAAATGTGTCTAACCAACAATTTTTTTTTGCAAATTCTTCTTTTGTCATAATTAGCTGGTGGGAGAATTGAACAAAACCACAATATGAATGCATGCTGCTGGAAAACGGTAATAACATTTGAAAAAGAAACCCTTATTTTTGAAAATGGCAAACATTTTTAGAACTGATACAAAATCTCTCATGGTTTGTCATTTGATAAAAGTAAATTATCTGCAATTTTTTTCCAGTAAAAACCCTGGCTTTTCAAAATATATGGTAATCTGTTCACCTACTGTAAGTTTCTTCCACCAGCAAAAGCGTTTATGATTAAAAAATGTGTCAAAACTGACAAATAATCGCCTTAAAACGCATTTTGCTAACCCATGAAAATAATTAGTAGTATGAAAATATTTGTAGCACTGCACCACTAATGTCAGGGCAAACATTTCTGAAACAATAATGGCAGGGTGCTTGGGCACATTTTTCTTGGTTTTTCAGACACTTTTTGCAAGATTTTCAGACAATAATGAATTTAAAGCAAACTTCTACGGTAACACATTTTAACATCAGAAATGGCCAAGTCATCTCAGTTTATCAATTTTAAATCCATTTAATTATCAAACCATTTCCATGCTGTATTTATGTTCTTTTCAAGATTAAGATTTTAACAGAGCAAGATTCAATGCAATTTAAATTATGATTCAAACACGAACAAATAAAAAATGCAAACCCAAGCTACACGTATTTGCTTAGAAATGTTTGAGGGGGGCATCAAAACGTGATAGGCGAAAATTTTAGAAAACTACATTACAAATGATGAATTTTCCCCCAACAAAAGACTTATATGAAGAAATTATCAATATAAGTGAAATTTAGTGAAAAAATTAACAGAAAAAATGGGATGCAATAGGCGAAATTGTTTGTAAAACTAGATTACAATTTATAAACTTTAGCCAAAAATTCTACGAAAAAGCAGCCTTCCGCTTTGGTCTCCTAAATACAACACTTGCAAGCATGTGGCTTTATCAACAACGTTTTTGCCATGGCATTTCCCGCTCATACCAATTTCTCTGGTTTTCCAGGTTTTCCCCGACTACCAGGCACCATTATTTCTTGGTAACACTACCTAATATCTTAGGACTAGTGCAAACCTGGAGGTGCCCCTTTGAATAACTGATATTATATTATTGACAGCAATTTTCAATAAATGTGGTGCAGTAGAAACCCAATTATCTGAGTCTGCTTAACCGACAGACGTGCACAAACTGACTAGTGCAAGAATTGGCACTCTTTCGGGTCCACTGGATGGATGATTCACTGCCATGCTTTGTGAGTGCATCAAGTATCAACAACCAGAAATTTTGGGAATTCGGCATTTTTGAAGAAAGGAATAAACTGAGGCTGTTTACTCCACAGCCACTTTATTTCTTTACAAAATATGTGGCAATTCAACTCCGAGTTTGTGACATTTCGTTTTCGCTTGGCACCACTCATTAGAGAGTTAGCGATTTCCATGTCACGATAAAATTTACGAAACGAGTACAACAAAATGCTTTTCGTTTCGTTTATCGTGTTGTGAGTATGCTACTTACCAACAGCTTAGGAGATATTTCAATGATCAATACACCTAATTTGAAGTGATGAATTATGAGAAAATGCCAGCAGTGTGATCATGCCTACCTAATCAGGCTGTTTGTGGCTAATCAGCTGTTTTCCAAAACCAGCGAAAACATCTATGAAATTTATCCCTACCGTTGTTTGCAACACTGCCGTCGATGCCCAATTGTGCATGTGCAATACAAACGTGGACACTTGACTTACTCGTAAGCGCATTTACAATAACTTTAAATTTTCTCGTGAAAACTTTTACGTTCTCGTGAGAGGAATCACGACAAGCGGCGGATGTGACGTCAATGTGAAGTTAGCGTACCGTAAGTATTCTCGTACGTGAAAATCGCTAACTCTATTGTCAACAGCGAACAGGGTTTAAATCTGGTGAGGGATGAGGACAATCTGAACATTTCCGTTATTTGACAATTCCAATGAAGCTTCAATTAACCGACAATGCTTGGGTCCCATGCTTGCCGGATAACCATGGTTATAATGAACACGCAATAAAAGCAAAAAAAAATATTTTTACCTCTGTGATTTGAATTCCTTCATGATATCCAAAAAATCATTGTAAACTTGGGGCTGGTTCCCAAACTTAAACTTCACTTGATCCAAGTATGATAAAGCATCTTCGACTTTAAGCCTCTGAAACTGTTGTTGATGCTGCGGCTGCGCAGCAGGGCCTGGTACAGCATTTGGCAGGCCCTGGTGCAATGTAGCAGTCACGTGCGCATGATGCACGTGTATTCCCGTGGCATGGCCCGTACCTGGCAGACTAGGGCCACCTTGAGAGATGCCCGACGTCATCTGATAGCTCTGCATCGGGAACTGTAAACTGCTTTGCATACTCTCTGTTTTAACCACTTCTGAGTAAGTGTGAATTGGAGGCTGGCCTGCAAATAAAAATCGGGATCATTACGATTTTGTAACTAGCCATGTATTGATAACGAATAATTCCGGTCTCATTTTGACCAGGTTGCAGCACTTGTTGAAAAGATCTTGTTGTTCCTGTACTTCAAGTTACGATTAACTAAGTCTTACATGTTATGTACCTTTTGATTCCATTTCATGCTTTTCAAGATAGCGTAACAAGTACTAACAACCCTGTTCAAAATATTGCTTGCAATCGCCCAGCATAGCCCCCAGTAATATAGCAGCAGTACACAGACCAAGGTGGAGTAATTATGAGAGTAGAGTGCCTACCTCCACTGTTTTTAAACAAGTGGCCAGGGGCCGGAACAATACGATAATTCCCCCCTGCCTCCTTCCCTCTATTACGCTGTGGGGCACCAAAAGTACTGCTTACAATGTCTTGATTTTCATCAAGACGACGGTTCATGCTTCAGTCACATGGAGGCTGAAATGCAGTACCGGAGAGGAATTTCAGGATGAATTCTTGAAAGCACAACAAGACACCGTTATTCCTTCTTACATTGAACATTTTTCAGGTTTTTTAAATTTTGAAATACAACCACTAAGTATATTGTATAGCTAAGTTAGTTCTTTAACAATGTTTCAGTTTGTGATCAGCTAATTCAACAGTTTGAACATCAACATTTCAAGAGAAATTAATATAAAATATTTTAATAAATTTACCTGGCATTCGTCACAAAATTGATGAAGCTTAATGCTTTTCTTTCAACCTATTAAAAAGAAAACGAAAGTTAACTTTTCAAATATTCACATTTTAATCATTACATGTACATTCAATAACCTTTTCTTTCATAAAGCTGATGTTTTGATAATTCACTACCATTTAAATATGCTATGGCAATGTAAACTTACTATAGCTCAAAATGGTCAGTCCAATAATGTTGTGTAACCATAATCCTGGAATGGTGTCAGGTCAAACTAACTTGAGTCAGAACCCTCTGCTTAGTGTTTTCTTTTTTGTGCAACATATCGCACCCCCTCAAAAAATCTCAATTTACAGAAGAAATTTTGTAAATCATTTTGGCATAGGGCACTGTTGTTTCAGAAGTAACAAACCAGCCAATCCTGCCAAATTCTAAGATTGCAGTATTTTTTCCCAGAAGATTCTGGTCATTTTGCTTGCCCAACATTTTCGAATCTGATGATTATAATTAACAATTGTGTAGCTTTTGACCAATTATGAGCCTAAGGAACTTTTCAAACTTAATGCCTATTAATAGATATCGAGATATATGAAAAGTAATACCCGTTAGTGCACTATTGTTCAATAAAAGAAAATGTATACAATTTAAATGTTTTGGCTATTTTTTCACAACTGATAGCTTGATACATCAATCATTAAGGCCGCTTAACGGTTTTAACACCTTTTCTACACCAACTATACCAGCTACAATTTTCTTCTTAAATATGCCATGGTTCAAAAATTTTTAACAGTTGATTCCTCTGCTTTTTCGTCTCTGCAGTCATGTTTTCCTGTTTATTTACCAGATTCTAAGGTTGCAGTCCTCATTTTTCGCTTACAATTTCTCCTGAAACAAGGTTAGCCTATGTAACTATGTGAAATGGTGCAATGTGTTCAATACACACTGGTCACTCAGCAGCTCTACCTTGTTAATGTTGACATCATCAGTTTTAACCTTTTTTTTAGTAAACTCATAGGTCTAGTCTTACAATTAGAGGTGAGTGAAATAGTCACTTTCAGAATTTGGTCATCGGACAAAACATCACATCCCAAAACTTACATCCCGCAAAATTGTGCGATTTGTGAAAACTGAACTTGAGGGAAAGGCTCTCGAGCAAACCATATTTTTAGACCACAGACATAATTCAAACTTGTCATTTAAATGCCATTAACAAATTGGGAGTATAGACAGAGATAAATCTGACAGGTAGCTGACCTATGAATGAAAATATCACTATCGTCGGTAAAGAATATAATAAACCATTCAATCCAGTCAATTTTCATCATACCAAGACGTTCGATGTACAAATGTACAACTCACGCGGTACTCGCCATAGACATGAATCCCAATTTCAACAGGCATCACTAAATGC
>JAQGAF010003694.1:0-16611 GCA_034687865.1 Kryphioiulus occultus
ATGATCTAATCCATAATATTGTCTGTTCATTAATCCCAAAAGTTTTCAATTTTTGCAATAATCTCTTGTGAGGCACTATCATTTTGTCGACCAAAATGATAAACAAATATGCATGCTGAAACAGCAAAAAAATTGTAATAAAATTGCGTTTTCATTGACTTTTGTTGCATATGTGAAGATTACATTTGTTACGCAATTACTGTTTTCGTAATTTTTTTAAAAAAGTGAAAAGTGCTATGTAAATTTCTTTTCAAACATCTGACAACGCTTCACCGTAATACATTTCTAAAATTTTGTGATAAGGAAGAAGGAAATCCATCGAGGTTAGGATAATTAGGATGGAATGTGGTCGCTCTCATTTCAATTGAAACGTGCATTTTTCCTTTAGAAAACGAACTAGCATTCTAAATTGGAAGGTCCCACTTTCGAAACTATCAGTGAAAGCTGCATTGTGCAAAGCAGCATCAACTGGCATTTTTCAAAGTGTTACTTTTTGGTCGAGGTTGCTACTTTTCTAAAAAGTTGCACTTTGGAGAAAGGGGATTTTATGCAACTGGCTCCAGGTATACGCAATGTATGTTTTACGCGGTACTCATTCCCATCCTCCTAATGTCCAAACGGGGTGGAAAACCGAAGATAATTTGCGTCGCGACCGCATGACTTATTGCGTAATAACATATTCCGCGCCTAAAGTTTCAGGAAATCTTAAGTCATATTTTATTCACGCTCATTTTTAGCTCCCTCGCCAATAAAGCGTTTTATTTTCCCGAAAAATATGCAAGCTACGGAGTTTGTTGGCTGCGCCTTTTCCCTCAACCTTGTGTTTTTAAGTGTCAAAAGCAATCGATTTTTCTCCTCTGCGCACCCGAGCTGTATTATTTATTCGTGTCGATTCGTGCAACATTAATTTGGGCCCGCTTTTGAAAGTGTATCTATCTCTCGAAGAAGATAAAAGGAAGACACGGCAGCAACATTTTCTATTTGGACGACTCGATCTGTAATTATTGTTCGCTAATGCTACGCAACTTAGGCTGCAAACCCAATAAAAGTCTCATTGGTGTGCGGCTGCGTGTGTTCTACACGACTCTTGCAACATTGATATACGCGGGCATTTCCTTTGTTTGGATGGCGAACATTCGCTACCCCTAGCTTGTTTATGCCGTACGTCTCGGGCGAAAATTAGTCGCAAGAGGAGCGGAAAAGCAAATAGCGAATTCCGTTAGAAATGGACCGTATTTAACGACGATTTACAGGGTGAGCCAGGCGATGGATGCTTGCTGCAGTCGAGTTGCAAATTGAAACTTTTTTGCAGAAAACGCTATAACGCTCTAGAAGCAAGTAATACAAGTTTTAATGAAACGTGTTTAATTTGACTGGATGACAAAGTAATGACTCTGGATCTTCCTGTTCAAAAAAAGGGGACTATAGTAGGTACCAGATAAAGAGTGTTCGATTTCACTCTGCCCTCTATCGGTGCGGCAGTATGGAACCGATTTTACTAGTTTTATACTGCTGCATCCACATATACAACTGTAGTACCTTGAAAAATTGGCTAGAATTTTAAGTTATTAATTCACCTTTATTTAAAAAAGCATTCCTAGAAAATGGCATGTGTGATAGTTGCTATAACAACACAAATTAAGGCGTAAAATTCAAAATTGAAGGCGTGAAAGTGTCGGCTATATCGTTCTACTTTGTGTCCCGCTGCTGCCCTTCTGTGAAGACAGTGTGAAAAAGTGGGCTTCTTCTGACGGATTGTAGGCTGGCAGTGATTGGCTAAGGTTAGATTAGACTTATAAAATTCTAGGTTAGGATTTGTAGGTTGTACTGTAGGTTAGATCAGGATAAATACAAAAAAAGCATAAAATGATTAATTCCAACAGCTAGGACAAGGTGGCTTTGTTGTCTGCTAAACAAGTACGGAAGTTTTAATATACAAATTGTGTGCACGTTTTCAGCTAAGCATACTTGTTGCCTGTCTTGTATTAAAATGACAGTATTAAATTTTGTTTCTAAAACATATGCACTTGGGACTCGCTTTATAGGAAAGGTAAACTAGAAAAACATGTTTAGATTACATTTTTGCTTTGTTAATCGAACCCTAGGCATCTTGGGAAATAGAAATTCGACCACAAGCTGTGGCGATTCCAGAATCCAATGCTCAGCAACAAGTTGTTGAATAAAACTGATATTAATAAGCTCCCTCAAACAATATCCACAGGGCATTCTCATTATGGATGCATGGTCATTTTGCGCAGTGACAGCTAATTGACATTTCCAGTCTCTCGTCATTATACAACTTTGAAAATATTTACGACGTTTTGATACTGAAAACTCATCGGCCGTGAGGCATTTTCTTCGCCTGTTTTAACGCTCAGGCACTGATTTCTAATTTAAATTGATGAAATTGAGAAATGAAAAGAGCATGAAACGCGAGTCTCGAGTAATTTATAGTTTGGTTTTCATGTCAGAATTTACTGGATTTTGCATATCCGCTCGGAATTGCAACCCGTGAAATGTTCGTCATAAATTGATGCCAAGCCATACGATGAGGGTGTAGGAGAGGGTGTAATGGCTTAGAATCGTAATATAAGCCTATACGACTACAGATTTTACACCTTCAGGAGATGCCAATCCTTCTCTGCAAAATCCATGAAGTGATTTTTTAGTTTTCCGACGGAAAAACTGTATTTATACACATGTCATCACTGCACAGTAGTATTCGCGAGGATATCAACACAAAATGACATTCCCTATAAAGAATTGTTCCGTCTCCATACCCATTATCATAAAGTGTAGCAATAAAACACTAATTTAAATAGAAAGGATATTGTTGAGATTTTTTTAACGAGTCATCGTTTTTACGATGACTCGTAGCATACTTGCATAGTGCGACCGAAGTTCATCTTATTACCAGATGATGCACCACTCTATGCAAAGCAATTATTTATTCTGCTCTTCTTAATGAAAAATGTCACTGAAACTGGTAGTGCTTTGTGTTTTAGGATTATGTTAATCAGAGTTGATTTTTCAGGCTGACAGTTGGGACCTCTGCGGTAATGAGGGAGGGGTGTGCTACATGCACTTAAGGCATAATTGGTATTGGATGACATCCATTTATTGCGACGCATTGTATAACGTTTGTAGGCCACTTGCACTATCGCTTTAATGGTTAAATGTTGTTTCTAGCGCTAAAAAATGTCGTGTTTGCTATTATTTTGGCCCTTAGCCTACCTGCATGTTCCGAATTATTGAAGATATTTGTGAATATTTTAACTTTGCAAACAGTTTTATGCTCATTTACGATTTCAGCTACATGCTAAATTTTAATTTACATGTACGGTGTATTTAAAACAAATCTGCCAATATAGCAACTTTAAAATGGTTACATGTGCATTAAAATTTAGCTGAAATCGTAAATGAGCATAACCATATTTGCAAAGTTAAAACATATCCTGGTGCTGCTTGTGAGGTAACTAATAGAATAACATTGAATAGAAAATGTTTGCAGTAGCCCTACATTTGAATAGCCAACTAATAGTACACCGTTATTGTACCAATTCAATTTTCATTTAATAACAATCAATCTACTGTTACCACTTGGTGAACATTGTTTGTTTTTAATCCATTTGTCTAAAAAATGCGGGAAAGATTGTCATAATTTCAATCACTGTTTTCGAAATTTTCAACCAAAACAATTTCTTGTTAACTTTTCTAACCAAATAATTCCGAAGAGTAGATATCCGTTATAATACCTGTACAACTGCTCTCAACTTCCGAAAATTGAAATATTCTGGCAGTGCATAACAAATATTTCATCTTGGCAAATAGACCGTTTTGTGAGCGATTCGTTCATCCAAAAAATCTATGTGAGATTGCATTACCGAAGGGGCAAGATTGATATGTAGTCCACAGTGTTCCGCGAAGGAACTTGGATTCCCATGGGAAAGCTGCGCAGCTGTTTACCTTTGATATTTACCTATCTGCGCAACGTTTTCAACTTAAACTGATTGCATAAGTTGGACATTATCTATTTTCAGGGGAAACTCTACATCTACTTTCGTGGTGAAAACGGACGAATGCTCTTTTTATTGCGCTGATTTATCAGTGCCCTTTGAAGTTAGGAAATACGTTTAAGGAAAAGATCTTATGAACGCCATAAATGCCTTAACGGCTACGCTTAGAAAATGTCGAAAGCAGCTCCTACCCAATAAGTATACGCATAATTTATGAGTATGCAAAATGTCTTTTAGCAGCGTAAATTTTTCCGCAGATGTCATATCGGCTCAAGAAATTAAACTTAGGAAAAGCCCACTTTCTCATTGTATCTTTGCTGAATTGCATCACTGCAGTTATTTTATTCGCTTCCTTATTTAACTACGCAACAAAGCAATCGATAAGAGAAATTCGTAATAAAAGGTTTTAATTATCATTATAGGTTATTACTCCCGCATATTGTGATGTTTTCCTGACAGCATAAACCTCAATAATCAGGGTATTCCTATATATTACATAGGATGAGTGACAGCTTATGTGCATATATAGCCATGCCTCTCATCAGGTCGATTTCCTTCTTGCAAACAAGCATTAGACTTGCAGTAAAAGCAAGCCCTCGAGCAACGCCCAGGTCCCCCAGCTTTTACATCCATGAGTACCTTTCATGTACACGAGAAAATGTAATGGGCATATTATTTGTTTTTCAAGAATGAACAATGCCCTAACGTCATCGACCATAAGATGTTTGGAGTTTGCTACCAACTCATATTGCAAATTTTGCGTGGCGCAGCATGGGGAATTGCAGGCTGAAAATTCAGATTCTCGACACTTACATGTAGAAGTGACGACCTTTCGACTGTTTCTGGCTGTTGAGCAAATTTTCTTTCTCGAGGTTGCCATTGTTTGCCCCGAGTCTAACTTAAAGCGAAACTAATTGTCAATCGTATTTTATGGCCCATACCTACATGTATCTATCACTGGTCGGTAGAATTTTTGATACAATTATATCGTCCATGATCATTCCTATAATGCTACTTGGCAGGCTGATTGTTAGTGTGCTACTGCAGTTATTTCAGCAATTAGAATATTAATCATGCACTGCTTTAATCCAATTCCACGAATTAATGAGGCGCGAATCATAATTCAAAGGATGCTTACCTCACTAGCAGCAAAATAAGCAATTGACTAAGGACGCCACTGATACCACTTATGACAAATGTTAGGTTGACTAGCTACCAAAAGTTCTGGTGAAAGACCTGCTCACTTAATGCGCCTGCGCAGTACCGAGATGAGCTTTAGTAGCTGCTACCAACCGGTCTATTCACGATATTTTTTTTAATTGGGTAAAAATTGAAAGTTCAGAAGTCGCACTATTGCATGACAGTGTCATCAAGGACTTGTAGAGGCTTATGGTAAATCTGCGTAACCTTGAGAACATTTACAAGATAGGTAAGGGCCTTTAATACGTGGTAGCATCGACCATTTCGTCTCAGAAGATTGGACCAGTGGGTAAAAACTACCAAAGTTTATTAAGTTATAAGAGTATGTCTTTAACCATAAAATTACTCACTAGTCAACCTAACATTTGGCATAAGCAACATCATCGTGTCGCATCTCACTACGATTTAACAGATGTTTTGCTACTACATGTATTAAAATTTCAACCCTCGTATGAATCCACATTAACTAACCAGTCGCTACTTCTAATTACGACGACCCTCCATGCACGCTGTCTAACATGCATGACGCCATGGTATCTTTTCCACGAATTGTTGCTGAAACAAGCCTAAGCAGAAGTTATGAAGTTAGGCAGACACAATTCTGCGTAAGCATAAAAACATGTTTTCTTATGATTTAACTCAGTGCTTTTGCTCTCAAAATTCATTTCTTCAGACACAGGGCTTTTGGTAATGATTCTCTTTTTCAGAGCATTTAAATGAAAATGCATCAGTCCAAGTCTAAGGCAATATAAGGCAACTTGGACATCGTTTATTTAAGTTTTGCTTTCACACATGAAGGACATATACATGTATGAAAGTCACGCATATGCGAGCACCATACTGAATTTGTTCATTCCAAACGACGTTGTTTGTAACTCCAAGCGTTTTAGCCAGGGCTATTTGAATTTTGAAAAACAGAAAAAGAAATGAAATGGAAATAATCGTGCAAGAAGGGAATAAATCAATAATACATAGAGATTCACTCCCCTTGGGGAACGATTATTCTGAAGATTTGCACCAGGTTGGTCGTTTTGGCATTAGAGGAGTTATAAGAACGAGTTGACCAAACTGGTTGTTCGTGGAATTTCCAACAACTTATGTCGAGAATATGAAAGAAATTTGGTCATTGGTAAAATTTCAAAAACAGACGAAAAAGACTATACTTGTATTGAAAATAAGCTTATAAACAATATTTCTTGGAAATTGGGTCTGGAAGATTTCGTGCAGCTTATCTGCAACCATTTTGAAGATTGGGAGCTTCAACCCTGTTTTTTATGGTTGGCATTTAACCGGATAGTTCTAGAGGGCAAGACGAGAAATCGTGTTGTTGGCCACCAATTCTTCCTGGTTAAATGCGATGCATTTGTACGGTGAGTACACCAAAAAAAAATTGGAAGGAATATACATGTATGGATGTACTGTAGTTTTGTGTTTTTGTAATTAAGTCTTTCAACAATATGCAATTAGCTAATAAGTAAAAGTTTTCTATATGAAATGATTTTCCCTAATAGGTTGTGCGAGTTCTGGTATATGTGTATATGGTCAGCAGCTTTAAACGGGGATAACCATTTAAAACAGATATTACGTATTCCCAATTACATCATATAGTATGCCAAAGCCAATTACCAACTTTGAAGTGACCGCTTAACCTCGCGCCTAGGCATTCTGCATCATTGACACTAAAGGAGCATGTTTTCAATTAACCTAATTTTAGATTGCCATGATTAATGGACCTGATTACTCTTCAGTTGGTCATTTCCAGGCGCAAATTTATGCAATATACGTATGTATCAACTAAATAACATCCAGGTACAATTGTACGGCTTGAACGGTAACATGTATGTATACACATGCATGTATAGCTAAAATTTGTTACCTACAGTGAAACGTCGATTATCCGGCACTCGCTTAACCGGGATTATCTGTTACCCGTCAGTGTGCCAAGTCACAAGAAAGCCACCAAAAACTATTTGTCGAAAGGAAAACAAAGTATTTTCACACACAAAATTAATATTTTATGGCGCGCACTAGTATAGAACAGTTAATGCACCACAACTGACTGAGGCACACAGAAACTGACAAGAGTTAAAAAATACAGGTACATGTACATATAGATGTATATAATCCGTTGTCCGTCTATTCGAATATCCGCCACACCTTCGGCTCCGACCCCTGGCGGAAAATGTTTCACTGCATGTATTTCTGGCAAAAGCCTAAATTAGACATTGGAAATAAATTCTGATGTAAATCGCATTTTCAGATTATTCTCCACGATTTCCGGTTTGCCTGCAACTCACGAGAAAACTTATTACCCAAATGTTGGATATTATGAAACATGCCTAAATATAGATAAACTTAATTTTGCTATACAAATATCTTATTATTCCCAGAAACCCGGCTATAAATTTTGTCTTGTTTGCCCGCATTTTAGGTCCTTAATGTTGTCCCGGAAACTCAATTTGACAATATTTCTAACAGCGAGCAAATGTTCATCCAACAATGCGCCTAGTCATTTGGGTAAAGCTGGGTCAACCGTCTGAGTGCATGTAAAAAATAGGTTGACTGAATTCATGCGGTTATTTGATGTCTTTTCTGTCCCTCTTCCTCGTGGGAATCCATGTCAACAATACATATTAGTAGTATATATCTCCCCCGATGTGCATGCTATATTGAATGTCTTTTTCGATCATTGTGAATATCCTTCATTGGAAGCTCCGCACATAATTTTGAAATAAACAAGATTGATAAGAGGAAATATATGCCCACATCTGCGGAGATAAAGCGTTGAATTAGTATTCAGATCGAATAAGATAAATCTTCTTGTCTTCGGAATTCTCTCGAGGCAGATTTATCATCGGCGAGTTGTCGCAAAACTAAAGGCTACCTTCTTTGCATTCCTAGTAAGGTTCGGGGATAGGGTTAGGTAGAGGAACGAGGCCTAAGCTTAGAACAGCCTTACGGAACATGCCAATTGCCTAAGATCATACCCTCGCTGAATGCATTCTGGAAGATAACAGATTAAATACCCTTATTATGTCTGCTATAGCGAGCGAACAATAGATTTATTTCCCTCTATACATTTATCCATTCATCTCATTGTCAACAGGGATTTGCGATTTTTAGATTCGTGAGCAATTTTCGTTCGGTAAATAATTTCGTTTAATTGAATTAGCGACGACACAATTTCTAATGTGATTACAAGCGTTTGGAGGCAGCTACTTACTTGTATAAATTGTTCGTTAGTGCTTGGTAATTTTCAATATAACTTACTGCATACGCCTACAGATAATGTACGTTGTTAATATCCAAGAACAAAATGGATGCTTTTCATTCATGGGACACTTTAAACCCCAACAAATAGCAATTAATGACATAATTATGGTATGCATTGCCCACCGTCAAGTTAAAATAACGTCATTACACGACACTTAGTGACTTCTTAACGTTTTGATAAAATGAATGAAGTTTCGAACGTGGTTGCATAGTTCTGCACGATTACATGTCTGAACACGCCGAAATTCTCCTTCGAAAATAAATGAAAAATAATCCATTCTGAATTGTTTGTGTTTAGTCATCATTTTGACGTGCATGCTGTATTCTCGAGTTCAAAATTAGTCCATCAACCAGATGGTGCTTTCAGGTGACCTCTTGCATAACCTCTGGGAACCCAAAACATTAATTTGTTTTTGTTGTTTGTGAGCATGCTAGGCTGCCATACTCTTAATCAATTTCCATGTACACATCCTGGCGTTGAATTAAGCGATTTGTGGTTAGGTCAGCAAATTTCAGTTCGAATTCTCGCCTGACGTACGGTAGCAGCTGTCAGAGACTATTAATGAAGTACACGCACACTATTCCAGCCGAAATTACCCAAATGACAAATAACACCAGTTTCTTTAGCTATAGAATGGTGATTTATGAGATGAATTAATGGCTTTCATAGTTAATTACCATAATAGTTGAGCATAACAACGACTAATAAAATGGACCTCGTTCGGGATTTTTTGTAGTAAATAGGCAGACGTTAATAGAATTTGACTTTCAACATAAAAATGAAACACATTATGTTTTATTAATTAAAAGGTATTGATTGTGTCTTGAATTGGGATTAGTCGAAATAATTCTTATTATAGTGACTTGCAAATCCTTCCAGCAAGAATTCATTATGAAAATATTCATAATGAAAATATTCGTTCGTTTCATAATGAAAACATTTTTTGTTGTACATGTACCGGTATTTGAAAGAATAAATATTATTCGATTAATATCTTGATATAGCATTTGATGTATGTATTACCTAGACATTTTAACTTTCATGCACTGATCACGGTGTAATTTTTTCATATTAATATATCTAAAACATTTTTAAAGTACAGAATGCCGAAATATTGCGTGTACTTGTACATGTATACCGTATCTACAGGTCAACTTTGAATAATGTAATTGAAATGAATGTAGAATAATCCCCAGAAATTGAATGATTGTTTTACTTATTGGATGTTCTTGCAGCGCGTTCTGTACACGAATTAATTAACAAATACCTATGTTATACACAGAATAAGAGTTTGATTACATTTGCATATGGCCATCTGTAGTGCGTTTTTGTGCCTATAGTTGTAGACGAATTTCCCGCATTTCTGAATACGAAACAGTTCGGAATTCCATCTAACATTGTAAGTGCACTACACACATATAGGTTAAGTGTAGAATTCATGAATAAAATATTTAAAAGTTTAATTTACTTTCGAATGCGCATTATTCGGAGTTCATTAAAAATTGAAGTTGCTGCGGAACTCATTATAGCATGCCCTGAAGATCTGAATGTGGATCCGGTGAACATTCTAGCGAAACGTTTACATATACATATACGTAGTGCACAAGTTTTTCAAGAAATAGACTAAGAAATTGTGTGGATTCGAAATTTGAAACTATAAGTCAGCCATTTCATTAATTTAATATCGATATTGCTAAATTTCGAAATTTTGTAATTGTTGCTTCATTGTATATCTTGACAGCAACTTTTTATACGAGAGTACTTACTTTAAAATTAGATATACAGTACATGTACATGTAACTGGATAAGTCATTAGTTTGTACATGTTCGCGACTATTACTGCATTTTATAAATGCTGGTAATTTTTGAATATTTCAATATTATATGAAAAGTAATTTACATTGTTTTATGAAAATTTACCAATTTTTAATGGATCCTTCAACAAAACATTATTTCTTCTGAATTTTTCGGTTATTATGTTTACTTTAGTTAAAATCTGCGAAATGGCATAAATTGTAATGACGCAACAAGAACATGCAGATGTACATTGTACGATACACGTATAACAAATTGAAAATACATTTCAACAAACTCATTTCCATACAAGAATAGATGAAACGTGAAAAAAAAGTTAATTGCATGGGCTAGTGTGGCTAGTACCATAGAGCGCATTGTGTTATGGCTAGTGCGTTATTTGCATACATGTCCTGGTATGCAGGAGTGATTATTTAAATGTTATTGATTTTATTAATCTATATTTTAAATCCACCCTTAAGGCATACGAATTAACGCGATGGCACTGTTTATCATTTTATTTGCATATCATGATTGCTCGCGCTTAGGTTATTTACGTAAATATGGCATAGCAGTCGGCGAACACATTGAACTAATTTTCTAGTGAAAACATAAGTCAATTTTATTGATTAGGCCCTGTGTACCTGAATTCATTAAAAGTTGTTGATAAAGTTATAGGAAAAATGTAAAATGTCTGTCAGTTGGCTGAAGAATTAAGGAAACGTTTGAGATGGGTTCATGCTTAATGTCGCATCTTACCAATATTGTGTATCGTTCCACGTCCAATTAATATCACCGCGCACATTTTCCTGGTATATTTCATTTTTGGCTATATTATAATGGTATTCATGATTTCCTAGCCGAGGCTTCCCTGGTCCAACGTAGTCGCTATGAGAAAGTGGGCTTCTCCTAACGGCTCGTAGACTTGCAATGATTACCTCGTTTTTGTGTAGACAACTAGTTTAGGTTATAGGTTAGGTTAGGTTAGGATAAACTCAAAAACCCAAATAAAAATAGTAAACAGGATAAATTTCAATAACTAGGACAAGTACTAATCGATCTTTACCTAGACAAATAATATCGAAATATACCGTAGTATATCCAACTTTTTTTTGTATAATTTGGAAAACAATGTAGAAATTGTTTTCCAAATTATCATTAAGCTTGTGCAGTCTTAAAAAAAGTATATCATTTCACAATATGCATGTAACTCTGATGTACGTAAGCTAAGGGGGATGATGTATGTAATGAAGTTATTTATTGCTCAATACAAACCAAATGTTAAACATTGCCCTTATCCACGTATCAAAGCCTCTTATAAACATGGAAGCGTGTATGGTATTCATTTTATTCAGCTACCGTATGTATGAGTTGGTCATTAAAATTAGTGACTGGACTTTTTTCCGAATTACGAGGTTCTGTTGAATGGCGCTCACTGTAAAGAGCTGCGTATCGATCTCACTTTCTACACCAATTGTTTTAAGTGGCTGCCTCTTCACGTTAATTTGAATATTCGAACAGGACAGGGCCTAAACAGCATTGCAAGTTAGACAACAGCCAAACAAACACACTAAGGTAGAGTTTATTTGCCGAAAGCATGTACACGGATGCAATTCTGGCGTCTTGCTAAATCCAGATTATACTTAAAACGTAAGTCATTCGAGATGAAAAGATGAAGATTGAAGTTGCCCATGTAAAACGCTTGTGCAAATACTTCCACTACTTTAACCGAAGCTACTTTATATCAGTCTCTGTTGACTCAAGTAATAACCTGTAAGCCGGAACCACCGCATGCAATGACAAGCGCTATGGTTTAGCTAAGAGTAAATATAGTAAAAATGAAAGAGATTTTAAAAAAAGCTTTCGTTTTTCTCCTTTGAGAATACAGAGTTGTCTTCTATAAACACGAAAATAAAATATTTGAATAATAATCAAGGAAATCTAATGGGACATACATTCTTTGAGGCAACGGAATCAATATAGTGCATGCGTGGCATTTGCTTCCTTTCAAAAAAGTTGTGTTTTGAAGTTGAAGACTTTGAACATTGCGAAAAGAGATGTATATACAGTGTGTACATGTTCATGAATTATTGGTGATGTCAAAGCACCCAATTTGAGTTATTTACTATGGCATTAGTGGTTCAAATGATATGCGGTATTTCAAGCTAATCGACTACATATATTGTACCGGTAGTTAACTGCTAGACCCATCATTGGCTGTTTGAATCAAATTCATCCTAAACTAAGGCCTTAAGAAAAACATGTTTTTGGCGCATAACCTTTCATAATGTGTATTCGGGCTGCTGCTAAAACAAAATGCATTCTGGGGCACGATGGTTTGGAATGCATTTTATAACGTATTGCACTGTGGGCCACCATGTGTACAAACATTCAGCCGTTTAGGACACCAGTCATATTTCTCTGTCATAACTTACGAGAATTAAGGCAAACTGAACATTTTATAAACCCTCATTTAATTTCGTAATGTCGTTTGATATACCACAGCGATGATTTTGATTTTTTATTACTATCTTAATTCTTACTCATACTTAATGCATTGGTGATGCTACTCGTGCATTTGTCTTTCAGTGTTCATCAGTAATTTTAAGGTCAATATTAAGTACGATTGTAGACGTTTTATCGTTTCCTTATTGTAAATCGATATAGGTTCACCGCTTCCTGCTACGTTGGCATCGTAATTTTTTCTCTGGTCCTGTTTTAATAAATAAAACGGATGAATGCGGTCGATGGGAAACGATGGCCCGCCTTTTGGCTGCAGGGTGCGATTATAACGGCATGCAGAGGACCGAATTTCCAACGAAGCTAATTGCAGCCTTATGTAATCCAATGGAGCGCAATAACACGTCGCCCGCGCACTTTTCAACGCATGCAGATATAAAGGGGTTACAGATTTCCAACATTCACCTCCATATTTAATAATTCATAAATAATTTGCCCGTACTTGATGTCATCTCGTCATCTATTTGTTCGTTCTTAATGCGACGTGTTCAATTTTCAAACGATATTGAAAGTGTATCAGCCGGAATTTGTAAAATGCCAATTCAATTCAGTACTTAGTGAACGGTTGAATTTCTAATGGTAAAAGTGCGTTTACACTATACATTGTATTACAAAACATTGTAAAATAACAGACTAGTTTTTAACTCTGTTGTACAACTTGTTAATATAACACGTTTTGTTATATATTTATGGTATAAACGAACTTTTAGTGGCAAAGAAAAGACTGTTACACGTAGTTAATCATCGTTAATCACTGTTACTTTTACTTTACTATTAAGGTGCGTTTACATTATCTAACAAAGTTATACAACTTGTTTGAAAATGAGAAGAAAAACTGTTATTTAACATGTTGCAGTACTGATGACCCACGTATAATCGAGTGGGTGTTATACAGTATACATTATATATAAGAACCTAAAAGCATCTAATGTTTAATCAGACTTCATCGGTCTGTTATGGTTTTCAGACATAACTTCTTTCGGTTTACTGGCATCTAATTTAAATTCACCGAAGCCGTTTGTTTGTGTTTATCGACAAACGCGATTAATTTTGTCCCTATGCAAATATTTCCTTTCTCCGAGGAAAATACATTATGAGTGAATGTTGCGTCGAAATGAAAATTGTATCCCGATCAATGCGGAGGCGTTTTATCTAAAGTTTTCGCTGAATATGCGCGTACAATAATAATATGCTGTTTAATAAGTGAAACCCATGATATTCAAAAATGGAAAGACATCTTATTCAGAGAAGGCGAGTTTCTGTCTACTGTATATTTAGATATAAAGTTGTGTTATCTGATCATAGCTTATGAGTAGAAATGGTTCGTCAATGTTTAGTGTTACATTACCTATTTAGAGGTGAACTGATCACGTGTTGCAGTCACGTGATGCGCAAGCTGCATTACAGCCATTAAATATGGCGAGGGCACTAAAAATTTGCGAGTCTTTGCATCTGCTGGCAGCTCATGACCGAATTGGTTCTTAACGTGAATGTGTATTGCTTTCAAATGCAAATGTGTCGTTATACTCGATGCTCGCGATAAATCTGAACGATGTTAAAGCATGAAGGAATAAGAGCTCAGATAAAAAAGTATAAACCTCTTTTATAATGGCCTTTATAGTAATAAGCCAATTAATATTCGGAGTTTTTCATCGCGATTTTAATTTTTTTGTTTGCGTGATTTTATTTCGATTCCCATATTCATCGTATAAGCATATAAACTTTATTCGCAGTCTAATTCTTTTCATATTTTTTATCCTCTTTGCTATTTACTTCAACGCACGAATCATTTTTTTTTTCACTCGATCGAAATCGTTTCTGCGATGCCTAACCTGGCTCTATGAAATCATCTCTTGAGTTTAATTATTTCTGCATGATTTCTAAAGAGGTTCGTCTCGCTATTTGAGTTCATTCTCGTAATCGTCAAATGATCGCGAATTTTGGAAGTGATTTCTGAAAGTGCTTCTGCAGTTTATACTAATCAGATGCAAAAGCGTCTTTTTAACTTCGGAGTGTTGTGATGAGAATTGAGACGGACGTACAAAAGGCATGATAAGTAGACGACTTTTTCGGGAAAAAAGTCACATCCGTGAATTATGTCCATCCTACGTCTCTTTATCTATTAAACGAATTCCATAATACCTCAAATGCAGTAGAGTGGTTCCACCACATCTGTGTCATTGCCTGGGGCATAATACGTTCCACACTATACGCATGCTGAAAGAAGTCATCTTAAAAGGTTTTCATTAAAAAAAATGGAATCAAAAGTTAGTATGTAGCAAGTACGGTATACCAGCAAGGCATTTGGCGAATACAATACAAAGAACATGTGTAGTCTAAAAGATTACATTTTAAATTTAACTTCCATGTGAAAATACACGAATGTCGTAGGTCATGGACTTTGTATATCTTCTGACCGTTTGTTTTTCCTCAAAAAAAAACAAATTCTCATTATTTAATGTATTATTTCAGTGAAGTTTTGTCATGTGATAACTCGTATTTCAAGTATAACAATTACAAAATTCTGAATATTTTAGTCATGCACATTGTGTAGAAATAATGTTTTCTACCTTCTTGTTACATGTATACTTTCTTTTTACTCACGGCTACAATGCTCTTAATGGAATATATCGACTGTGCTGTTAGATACACTGTGATGCAAGTCTTTTTAAAATGTGTTTTGGGAGTAATTGTAACAGAAACATAGTAAGCGGTTTTCTGCGTCTTCAAACATTAATTCGAGCGCCAACAAGTACGAGGTATTCTTAAGTGCAAAAATCTACTCAAGAAACATGGAGACCATCGAACTTTTCACCTAAAAGGAAAATGAAGGCGAAATTCTAGTCCAGCACTTATTCCTAGGAGATTCATATGGCATTTTCACTTCATCTGCTTTCAAAACCTAGCATTTATTTTTAAATAAATGCCTGTACATACCGTGGTTTTCTTCGCAACATCCTACGTTATTCAATACATTTTATATACACTATCCAATGCAACCAACACTTCATGTACGGGCTCGTATTTCAATTTCGTTTCAGTTTTCATACAGATTACATCATTTTGCTATTTGTTAATTTCAAGTCCAAGGCAGGGATCGGGGTAATTTAAAACGGGTCAATAGTTTCCAAAGAACAGTTTTCACCTCTTCCATAAAATGTAAGCGCCAATCTTTAGTGAATGGTTGATGTGATCGCTGACAGCGTTGTTTGTTCCAAATCGAATATCTGACAAAATCTTTAAAAATATATTTGAAATTACGAAGCGCATTGTGTTACACATACAGTATATATTTATTAGGAAAAAAAAGCAATTTTAAACGTATACGTATTTATCGAAATTTTATTGAAGATATAAACAGAAGTGATATGGCTCAGAGGTAGTAGGAGAAAATCCGCATTTTTTTCTTGCCGTCATATAGAAACTTTGGATGTCGATAGATTTTAGATTTCTTCTGCTTGACTCTCCATGTTGCACTCGAGCAATTTCTCGGTCTTCCAATAGGGAAATCGACTCCAAGCACTTCTAAATATCATAGGCTCGTTTTCTTCCATTCAAAGGAAAACCATCAGGTTCGTGAGTGAGATGTATAGGCTAAGCCACTGCAGTACATTAGGCGGGTCTTTCACCCCTTAAGAAGGCTCTATATAGAGCGCGGAATCTGGACAATGGCCAACTATCTGATGACCGCACTAGGCATTGGCTAAAATGCTAAATGCTTCAGATGGTGCTCTTTCCATTTTATTATTGAAAATGGCTGTGCGCAGTGATTTTTAAAAAAATAAACCGCTTAAGATTAAAGTGGAA
>JAQGAF010003695.1:0-16610 GCA_034687865.1 Kryphioiulus occultus
TATGGTAAAAAATAAATATTTGAAAGTGGGGTGGGAATGACGTTTTTTGGGTTGGTAAGGGCTTTTTATATACTACTACCAGGGTATAATACATTTATGTATTTTTAAGTTAGAAAATTCCGCCTTTGATTTAATTTTTTTTTTAAATTAAAAAATAAAGACGGCTAAAATCCAAACTATAATGCAAAAATTTGACCCTCAAACGACCTTTTGGATTTCATCAACTTTAGTTTTATGAAATGAATGGCCAAGCTCAAAATTTTGGAGCTATTACCTTACTGACACCTCGTGCATTAGGAAATGCAGATCGATAGGTTTGAACGCTATTCTAATGCTAAAAAACCAAACAAAATTGCATCATAATTACATGTTTTATTATCGTTGGCAAGTACTGGCAATTTACATTGAATATGCACGTTTGAAATAGAGAAAAAAGCATGAGGGAACAGCATTTCGCGACATTTCTGCAACCTTTTTTGGGAGAATATTATTTTTAATTAAATATCGAAATTATGCACTTGTCAACGATAATAAAACATGTAATATGATGCAATTATTATCTTTCTAGAATTAAAAATGCGTTCAAACCTATCGATCCACATTTCGCAATGCTTCCCTACAAAATAAAGTGTAGGCTATATGGCGGGCCTTAAAGTGCAAACTTTCACAAATCATTCACATATCACATTTTGAAGTTGTTCAATTATACCGCATGTTGTATTCTAATTTACAGAATAGTTGAATTGCTTTTGAAATTAGGCCTGCTCACACGGATAAGTTGTTGGAGTACACTTGAGTGTTTTACGAATACAATGTTTAAAACTCATGGTTCATTGTACGCATCATCTTGAATTTTGCCTGTTTGTGGAAAAATCACGTTTTATAGAGATGATAATGTTACGTTTAAAATCGCATTTGCTAATTTGCTAACTAAGCTGACATTTATTCGTGCAATTTACAACGTGGGAGGCATATTTTTCAGATTAAGTGAAATTCATTTCTGCTACATTCAGAAAAGCGAGATTTTGTCCTAGTAATTTCCCATCGCTGTTGAACAACATATTTTGCAGCCAGACACCATTTTGTACTTGGCTCCAATGTCAACATCCAATACAAGGAACGTCGGCACCACGCTGCGAACACATCGCAATTACTCCCACAGCGTGAAGGCATTGTTTTTTGATACTTTAACATGTTTACTAGCGCGTAAATTTTCATCTTCGAACCGCATAAAGTAATCTGCAGCGTGGATTTAAGGCATGGTTAATAGGGGAGCCACCCTATAATCACGCGCAGCTTATTTGTCTCCTCGATGGTTTCTTGATTCAATCTGCAGCCCAATATTAGAGCCCAAATCGGGAGGAAATACTGTACCGTAGTTCGCATATCAGCTTCCTTTTTCTTTGCCTCTTTTCTAATCATTTGCCCGAGGATGACAAAATTTCGATTTATTTTCAGAGCCCAACGAAGCCGCTCAACAGCAAGTAGAGGTCGCTACCAAATGACTTTTTCAAGCACGATCAAATTCTCCCCGCCACCCACCACCAGAGACTGGTGATTTCGCCACGAAATTTCCGAGAATTTTGGGAATTTCCAAAGTGCACCAAATGGCGCTACCAACGAGAGTCGCTTTCTTTTTCCAAGAAATTAAGTGCTACTTCAGAGCCTAAAGTTTCGGTCAGTTGCATGGACATCTCCTTGCAAAAAGTGTCCCTTAAGCCCTTTCGCATAGGGAGCCCTTGAGGTCCCTTTCGGGGAAAGTGACAAGCAAAATAAGCCGGTGAATCCCTCCATAAAAATTTTATAAATTGAAACAGCAAACATTTGTAACAAAATTGCATACGTGATTACCAATTGGGTGTATACACAAATGACTTATCTGTTGCAAAATCAGAAAGTGACACTTAGTATTAGTAGGTTTCTAACAGCTCATACGCTTTCCTGGGCAACTAGTTAATCAGTCTGTTTTTCCAAACTTAAGCTTATAACCAATAGGCATACATGTATGTTAGGCTAGGATAGGTTACCTGTAGGTTAGGTTGAGTTAAGCAACAGTAAACATTTATGACAAAAATATTTTTCGTTGCTTTAATGCATATGTGATTACCAAGCAAGTTTCGTTTTGGAAAATCTGACAGCTCTTTGTCCTAAGAAATTTCCAAAATTGGGTGTTTACACAAATGACTTATCTGTTGCAAAATCAGAAAGTGACACTTTCAAACAGTATTAGTAAGTTCCTAACAGCTCCTAGGCTTTTCTGGGCAACTCGCAAATCAGTCTGTTTTTCATAACCTAAGCTTGTAAACAAATGGCATACGTTAGGCTAGGACAGGTTAGGTTAGGTCAGGTTAGGTTTACAAATTGCCCCGCAAAGCCTATGAGCAGTTGGGAGAAGCCCACTTTAGAAAGGTGTGCACTTATCCTAACTACAGTGTGACACCCAATCAAACATCTAAAAGCGATACTTTCAAAAGTGTCAGCTATGCAACGCACTTTCAACAGGCACTTTTCAAAGCGTTACTTTTGGATTTGGCTAAAGTGAGTTTTATGCAACTGGCTTCAGCCCGACAGTTCCGCTTTAGATTTTAATTTGCACAGGCTTTGAAAGTGGGTCCATGCAGCGAGCGATCGATCGCTTTGGAAACAACGACTCTCCTCCACCTACAAACACACAATCTGTTCCTAGTTGAAAAAGAGTCTGTAGGTCTCTGGGTCTGCCCAGACAATGAACCTCACACAGCAGCGTTTTTGCATGGGAGTGTCCTGGTGCATTTTATTTCGATGTCGTGTGCAATCCAACGAGTTCCATACTTCCATGGCCCCCACAATTCCACTATAGCCTTACTTTTATTTATACCGTCAATAACTGTCCAATATGCATTCCCAACTCGCGCTGCAACGGCAATTATTAGAGCTGAACGTGTGCCAACTTTCGCCCAGTAATATTGAAAACAACTTTCTCGTGCGCTTTTAAAACCCACCAAAAAAGCAATAAAACGGCGTAGTTCAGTGACGCAAAAACGAAAACAAATACTGCCAAACCGAAGGGAGCTGGAATTACCTCCCCACCCGCAGTTGAATTCATCGAAATTTGCAGGAGAAAACCACGCAAGTGGCTCACGTGATGCAGCATTGCACATTTTTACTTCATTTGCTTGTATACGAAAACGTGCATCTTGGCGCAATTAAAAATTCTCATTTAATGGGAGTAATTAAAGTATTGACAATGACATGTAACGAACGAAATTAATGACCTATTAACATGCTGTCGGAGATGCGTCTTCCTGGTGTTATTTTTAATCTGCACGGGGGAGTCTTGTCTCTGCCATATTATCGTGATTAGTGTCAAAAACACGATGAAAGCAAGCATATTTCATAAGAATAAAGCTCGAAGAAAATTCGTTTTGCATAAGAATCTAGATTTGTTTCGAATTATGCCGCACCAAATGAGAATAAATATTTAATTTCAACCACTCGTCAAGTATGCAAGAATGATACCTGTCACAGCTGTCGCAATCGTTATTTATCATGTTTCTTATGCTTTTTTGTTTTGTGTGCGTTTACCTAAATAACAAAACGTGTTATATAGCAAAGTTATAAAACGTGCTTGAAAATTAGAACAAAAATTTAATTTCATATTGTGTAGTATTGATGACACTCATAATCGAGTGAATACATTATAACGAGTTGTGCAACAAAGTTAAAAACGCATTTTTTATATAGTTAATAGCACCTTAACCTAATGTAAACTAACCATGCATGCACTCGAAGTTGCTAATTTTTATTGCTTTTATTTTTGAACCACCCCGTAATATCAATTCGAAAATACTGTTTTGAATCTATAGACAGTATCTTACATTAACCTGCCTGTGATAACAGCATAGCTATTGCCTCCGAATGAAAGTTATTATTGCACACATTCATTTCCATATGTTATTTAATAAAACTTTCCCCGTCTTGCACAAAGAGAGCGACAAGAAAGATAATGTTAGAGAGATTTTGATTAAATCTCAATTCCAAGAGGCCTGGATTATTTAATGCTTGAACATAATGATGTGCAAGCGCCGAAATTACCATAAAACGCTGAATACAATTTTCTCTGATTCTAATGTGGCGACCTTATTACCTTAATGCTTAATGTCAAATCTGCCAGTCTGTCTTTGTTGAATAGTGTCATTCTGTGTTTATTCTAGTGTAATTTTGTGTTTTATTCTAGTGCCATTCGTTGTTTATTGGATACAAAATACGGACGTGAATATAACGGTGTACCAAAACACATTTATAGCGTTATTGCTTCACATCCTTACCACCATGTGCACGGATGGTAATCAACTATTTTAACCACGGATGGCCCCTTGCTAAAAAAAACTAGCGTTCGATGGTAACTGCCAAACTTACTTCGGGTTAATGAAAATGTGCTAACATGCAAAACGTGCATAAATGACAAGAAAGCCATCTGACCATGGACGGCCTGATTTATGACCAGTTATTTGGGGAACATGGAAACTCCGTAAAATCTTATATGTACACGAATTCTAGCTCACAAAACCTATTTTTGGCGATAGTGAACTATTGCAGAAACAAGTGGTATCAATTTCACACGCGGAACAGGGAAGGTGTGGTTGTGCAGCAATATCTGCAGACATTTACAGCCAGCACATAATTAATGCGAGCTCCCCAAAGCCTGGATGTTTAAAAAAAGCCACAGAAACGCACACATTGACGTCACAGCTTGTTAAAGGGTTTTTTCCTTTCCGTTTTTAACTGGATAACAATGAAAAGTGGAAATGACATTAACTTGGCTTTCAGGGCCGCAAGAATCTTTTTATAGTAACCAAAACCCAATGCTGTTCGCCTAAGCCTACCAGCATTCTGCGAGGTCCCTGTTAAACCATTAGCATAGGAATGTGCTGCTGAAAATCAGATTGAAGTTTCATTGCTTCCTGGGTAAATTCCCATTCTTTGCATTTAAATTAAGCGGGCTGGTCATAAAACGCCAAAATGTCATCCACTTAGGCTCAAATCCTTCAATGCATCGATGTCATGGGTTAGCATTCTGGCAACATACGTCACCGCGCAGTGATTGCCTATGTTCAGGGGCTAAAAATGACATAATTAGTGTTTCATGAAACCACATTCATGTACACTGTATGTGTGCATAGGTTACGTTTCGAAGGTCCCTGAATACGCGGCAATTATAGAAAAGGCGTATACACGCCAACTGGATCACTAATTAGATGAGCATTCCACCAGCAATTAAATACCAAATTAAAATCTCATTTGCTTTATGGAGCAGTAGAGCCAATTCCAACAGCGAGTTATTTACTTCTCTACTATTAGAAAAATATGCAATCGTGAATAACTGTTCCTATTAACTGATACATTTTAAATGACGTTTCAGTTTAGAGAAACGCATCGAAAGTTTCAGTAGACATTGCACTGAATTGAATTGAATATGGGTGATCTACATGTCTACATGATTAATGGTCTGAATTTGTATTAATTATTGATGGATTTTCTCCAAGTAAACTTTACTGTGTTCCAAAATGCATGAGAATTTCTTTTAAAAAAGCCCACTGCGACCAGAATGACATCTAGCGAGAGTGAGAGACAAAATGGTGTTGCGTTTGCAAGGGCCATGTATGTTTTTGTCTGAAACACAATGGTTTACTAGGCGAAACCCCTGCAATAATCAATAAACATATATGTACTTGTATGTCCCAATCACAACAGATCAAGACACATCACACAAGAATTCTCACGGACATGTATTCTGTAATATAATAAAGCTTACCCGGCAAAAATTCATCAAAAATTATTAAACATAGACAATTTACAATAGATAGTTCATATCGCCCACCTTTTACATGGATATGGAAGCATCGATTTGGCATACTGAATACCAACATCTTTGCAATTCTGCTCAAGAAGACACACAGCGACGAGTCAATGTCGAAGAGATCATTTGTACCTTAATTTGCCTTTCAGTATGTTTTATAAGATAGGCCTACACTGTATCTTCGCACTCACCCAAAGTCCATGTTTATGAAAATTCGTAATTCGTGTTTGTGTGAATACGTGCACAAGCTTCATAAACAGTTTTTCAAAATTGCATGTCTTGTATGATCTGCTGGTTTGATTAGAAATTTTGCATTATAAAAATAGTAATTTACATTCGAGAAGTAAGGCGGCAGTGTAAGAAGATAACCTTAGTGTAAATTGGAATTTCATTACCAGATTTTTCTGTCTTCCGTGCACTCTTAGAAACCAATTTCTTGGAGACGACCCCATTTTTGCCAGTTTCAGACCTCATAACTTCTAATTCCGAACCATGGCATAAAAGCCCTCCTAAATTCCATCTGCGTGTAATCCTCAATAGGCCCACAGGCAATATTCGGCTATAACCATTTGCTAATTAAAGATTAGGTTCTATTGACGTCATTAAGGCCTATTTTGGCGCAGAACCAACCATCTTATTGGCAAATTTTAAGTAGAGTCATCGTAAAAACCTGGCGGTTGACAACAAAATTAAACAGCCATTTTGGTATACGGATTTAATAAAATTCCTACGCCTACTCAATTCTCGAATACATGTACATGAAGCCTTACATTAATGTCCAAAACGAGTAAGCTCGTGAATGGCAATGATTTTGTTTTATTGCGTTCTTTTGCAAAACAGCTTTTCATCATGGAAGAAAAAAGGATGGAATAAGATGGATTTTGAAGGTCCTCCCATTTTACCTCGTTTGAAAAGCATGGCTTATTTTACCTTTTGATGTAGTCCCTTACAAAGCTCTCTCCTTTGAAACTACTTCAAGCAGCAAAGATTACGGAGACAATGAGATTTCCCATAGTTTAACATATCAAACATGCGGCTACAGACGTGATTTTTATGCACCTGCCAACAAAGTTTTGATAAAAATCCTCCATCCCATACCCCCAGCCCCCTACCTTGAAAAAAAATCACAAAGTGCGCCAATTTTCACCTTAATTCACGTCCTCCATCTCGTGCCATTTTCAAAGGGCCGCATTCAAACCACGAGACTTAAGAGACGTGCTTTTTAAATATTTTTTTAGAAATGTGGAAGACCGATTCGGTTAGTATTTTTTTTCGATATATAGGAAAACAGCCCGAAACAGCTGCTATCGCATTCAAAATGAGGCAAGCACAAAAAGAAATCCTGGGCTGCTGTCACAGGATTAATGCCTTATTCATGCATACAGTACAGTACTCTCGCTGGGGTTCTCAATACAACTGGCCGAGTTTTGAATTTGAATTAGCATAGAACGCAAGCTCTGCACTTCACTACCCCAAAAAACCTAGGTTTTCCCACCGGCACACGATGCATTATTGCTGAAGAAAAAAAAACGAAAAAAAGCTGACTTATATGAAAAAGCCAAAACTGCAACAACATATTCCTCATAAAGAGCTGTGGGTGTGGAACAAATGCGTCGACAGTTAATATGAACATTTTGAAAAGGAAGACGACATCCCATATTTAGTTCACTGGAGTGAAATTGTCTTCCTTTGCAAAGAAAAAAATGACACATGAAATTTAGGGGAAATTCGAAAACGTCGGGTATTCAAAGGTTGAAGTCATTGCTTCAGGAATGGACACTAGCAGCTATCAGGGTGGCAAACAAATTTTACAATGTAAGTATTGAAATTTAGGACTTTTTAGGACATTTTTGGAGAAAAACTAATGACTATTTCACAATGTTTTTTTCCAACAGTCACATTTTTAATTTGCAGGATTTCAATCTTTAATCATGTTTATGTTACATAACAATATCAAAAGAGCAAAAATGGTGTCAAACTGCACCTGTACCAAGTCAGAGGCTGTCAGCAATTAACTTAAACCGGTAGGTAGTCTAAAAACAATTTACAAGGAGTTTTAGGAATTGGCTTTAAATATTTGAGAGTTTATTTTTTTAGTACTGTTTATTTTTCTTATTACCTTTTAGGACTTAGCATTCGTTTGCCACCCTGAGCTATTGAAAACCACAAGTTGTAATACATTGTATTGCCATTATTCAGGAACTAATTGGACACCCAACAAAGCATCGTGAGATTAATAGAATCAATCAATACTAAGCTTAAGGTTGACATACATGTACTGTATTTACCCATATAATGCAGTAAAAGGAAGGGAAGTATAAGACTCCCAAGTTCTTTTGACCGTTTTGTAATGAATACTACGAACGCTCTATTGATATTCGGATCGAAGCCTTACATGTTCAGTATTTGAATTGCTGAATAATGTATCATACAGTTAAGCAGCATCAGAAAAGGAGAATTAGACTATCATTTTATTGGCTGAAGGTTTAGGTACCATTCAAAATGGCGACTGAATAGCGAAATTACAAAGACGAAACTAACATTCAGCGAAGCATTTCCATTCAGATTTTATTTTTCCAACATAGACCCTCAAATAAAATATTCGCTGAAAAATTATTCCTGAATTTAAAAAGGAAACCCAACAAACGGACAATAAATCATAACTAGAAAACCCTCGAATTTGTTTGCATGGAACGAAAGCCTTGCCCACACCTAGGAAACATTTCCTAGAAGCATGGTTTCTGGAAACAGATTCGTCAAATATAATTCCACATTTCTAGCAAGGAAACATTGTTGAGGGGCCTTTTCCCCTTAAGTACAGTACATGTTTGCTAGCCAGAAATGTGAAAAGATTTTAAGGAAATCTGTTTCCAGGAACCGTTTCCTGGGTGTGGACTTAAAAAAATGTTCGATACATCCAACCAGAAATTTTGAGAAGGAGACAACATTAATTGAAATTTGAAGATGTAAAGAAAAACATTTTTAACTTACATTGCAAAATGACCATATTGCAGGATATTCATAGCCTCAAAGGCAACGATAAACGTCACAAATACAGCACCAAATGATATGTAATTTCCTTGATTGTGTGGTTCTTTTGAGCCCCTCTCACATTACCAAAGAAAAGTGGACGTGTTTTGGACAAACGAAAAAACCCACACTTTTGCATCTTTTTTGAAGAATAGGTCAAGCCACATCGATACAACTTATTGGATACAATGTCTCCAAATGTGTCACTTTTGCATAAAAGCCAGCGTTTATATTCGACAGAAAAATTGCCGATATTATGAGTTCAATTCGTCCACAATTGAGGTTTGAACATTTCGAGGACCAAATAACGAAAACAACCTACTCAGCACAAAGTCCAGATGTTGGGATTTTATACATTGTGCGAATCAACTTGGGCGACAACACCGATACAAATCAAGGCCCATCGTCAACAAGAAGCACAACGAACCTGTCTCAGCTGCACTTTTCACAGCCACATACAGTACATGTACAACCTCTTCATCCAGTGATTTTGAGTATTCATCAGGAAGGGCGAAAGAAGGTTAAACCAGGCAAGATAGTGAAGTGACCACATTTAAACGTTTACGCCCAAAATGAGAAAAAGAACATATTAATATAATCCTTCTCAGAACATTTCAGACCTTTTTATTGAAGTTTATTACGATTAATAAAATAAATTGCTAATTTCAAACCCACTGCACGTATCAATGTAAGATTGGGGCCAATTTCCGAAAAGTGAAAAGGTGATTTGTTTTATCCTATGTTGTTTTTTTTTCCATAAAAATATATGTGGACAAATGTCAAACAATTTTCTGTCTAGCACAGACGCAGCACCTTGTCTCACTCTGTTAACATTCTGCACGTCCGATCAATAATTCAATGCACAATTCGAGCTATTTTTGCACTTTGCAGAACAAGACTTCCAAAATTTAAATTCGCAAAAAAAGTACCTGCCTTTCAACAGAACATAACGTTAAATTTGATGGATTTTTGCCAACGTGCTTAAATATTTTTACGTGTTTATGCATTAGCTGAAAAAATGAATTATGAAAAGGAGGAGCCAAGCAAACTGCCTTATTTTACCGCCGGTGCACTTTTGCGAATTCGTTCTCAAACGTGCATCGCAATTTCCTTCGTCATAATAATTTTACTCCGTGTTTAATGCTTCCGAAAATAAAAAATGGCAACGGAAGATGATGTTTTCAATTTTCGTTTTTTTTTCACCTCTCGCTAGATCTTCCTTTCTTTGCAGCACCTTTTGACTAAGATCACGAGGATGCGCAAAAATTTTAACGAGTTGATTTAAGAAGTCAGATTTTGGAAGTGTGCTCGTAAAATTTCGCAAAAAAAACTTATAATAAATGCTGGAACTAATACGCAACGAAGGCTTCAAGAAATTACCCTTGCGTACATCCAGGATACAAATTTGCTATTGCATTAAACACGCAAACTGGAACAACCTATACTGAATTAGAGCTACCTTACTTGAAATTGAAGAATATGGGGCATTATTGGGAAATACTGTTCACAAAATATACATAGAATCTTGATCCAATCTAGATGATCACGGTAGATAGGGTGTTCTTAAATCACAGAAACGAAAACGGGATTCTATAGTTTAATAATACTGAGGTCATACCAAAGGAAAAACGTGATAATTCAAAAACGTGCACATGGTAATCTCATTTTCCATTGCTGAGTAGGAAATACACAGCAACACGTCATCACTGTTTTCGCCATTATCTAGTTGGAAAAACTAGATTTTAGCTCGGCATGTCCTCAGGATAAGGCGACAAAAAACTACCTTTTTACATGTACAACCTTGCATAATTTGTGTCCGATAAACTTGAACTGGACGCACAATCTGTACGTTTCGAATATGGGATAAAGAGTATGGCTATGTTCGAACATAGTTTTACCAGACCCACGTACTGAATGTCTCGAAATCGGTGCCAAATAGCAGTATCGAATGCACTTTTTCTATTTTTTTCCAGATGTACGTTCGTTTCTAATTGATTTTATTCTGGGACACCACACGCTTTCGAACATAGTTTTACCAGACCGATATGTTTCGAAACTGGCGCCAGACCGCTGTATCGAATGCATTTTTTCTATATTTACGATTGTCAATAAACATGTGAAGTGTCTACATTAATTTACCAAATTTTTATACAATCAAATGTTTCGCGAAATTCAGCTCTTTACCAACTTTCATCACTCCAGGACGCCAGCAAGTCGATAAAAATTGACTTCAAAAAGTTTTGTTTCAGACAGAGATAAAACTCAGCAAGTTAATAGAAAGGCAGCAAAAGGTAAAACTACTGAAGTTCCCGAATTAGCAACGCTGGCCATATGGTCATGCTTTTAAATAAATTATTATTTTTGTTAAAAAGCGCCTCCTGTTATAACGAAGAACTGACCACCACGTGATTGCAGACATTTCTGCAGCCCTCGACTGACCAATCCAACAGGGTCATAACGAAGCAATTTCCCCTAGATAGTGGTTTCAAATTCTTTTCCTGGTCGAATGCTGGCATTCAGTAAATAGCAATACTCCAAGAGCGACAAATAATGGCGATGATTTTAAACGTACACAACATGGCCAACCTATTGATCGCCGCCATTTTATTTGCGCCAAATTGAGCCATTTTGCTGCGAAATGGCAGGTAGCCAGACACAACGAACTACATGCTCACAGCGCGGAATAAGGCAGGCTCATAAAATTTGAATGGCTTGCCATAAACATGGGAAATTAAAATCAATCGAAAAGCAGTTCATTAACTCTGTTTGTCGAGTGACGAAATTAACTGCGTCGCGCCACTCGCTACGTGACAAATTGTTTATGTCGACTAACGAGTTTAACCAGAGCGAAAAATCTGATGGAAAAACGAAAGCGATCAAATTTTATGCACTTATTCTCGTTCCTAATCACAATATAACGTGAAGTTCCACACCTAGACGCCAAAAAACAGACAATCTAAACCATGTTGGATCTTTAGTTTCATAGAACTTTCACTAGTTTGCGGTAGATGTCTTGTTTTTCTTACGTACTGACAACCATCATAGAATTCGGGTGCTGAAAACGGCTAAAGTTACATTCACAACGTCAAAACATGCGTTGAAAAACGTATTTTTAAAGTATGACCTGTATGATGTGTAATGTGCTACCACAAATTAGCAAATATGCTTGACCAATCAAGTTCAGGTTTCCTCAACGTTTGACATACAGCATGTTTTACAATAGTTTTATCCCAGATTGCATTTCGAATACCACCTTTCAAGATGGCGGTTTGTATGCAGGAGCAGACGACACTTAAGTTAAAGTTTTTCATGAATGATCCATTTGTTAAGGCACCAATGTCATTATGCACAAACAAGGTGTGGAGGATGCTACTGGCTACTGCATCAAAGTCATAAGACATAGTTTTGCAAATGTGAATGGTGATACACATGTTTTATGGCGTCTTGTGCCTGACACTGTCAGAGTTTTAAAGCATGTTCTGACCGTGTAAAGGCACGATTACCGGTAATTAAAGTGGAAAAAATAATGCAACAGCAAGATATGGATGATCGGATCCTATACTGGCTATTGCACCATTCAAAAGACATGGTAGTTTTGCAAATGTGAATGGTGATGCACATATTTTATGGCACCTTGTGCCTGACATGTTGTAGTTTTACATGTTTTGACTGTGTGAAGGCACCTTTACCGGTAATAAAAATGCAAAAGAAAAAATGCAAAAGCAAAATATGGAGGATCCTACTGGCAACAGTCGTAAGACATAGTTTTACAAATGTGAACGGTGCTACACTTATTTTATGGATTCCAGTGCCTGACATATTACAGTCTAACATGTCCACTGACCATGTGAAGGCACCTTTACCGGTAATTAAAGTGCAAAAGATACATGTACATGTATATGCCCAAGTAAGACATGGAGGATCCTAATGACTATTCCATCAAAGTCATACGACATACTGCACTGTAGTTCTGCAAATGTGAACGGTGCTACACTTGTTTTATGGATTCTTGTGCCTGACATATTGCATTCTTATATATGCCCATTGACCGTGTGAAGGCACCTTTACCGGTAATTAAAGTGCAAAAGATACATGTATATGCCCAAGTAAGACATGGAGGATCCTAATGACTATTGCACCAAAGTCATACGACATACTGCACTGTAGTTCTGCAAATGTGAACGGATCTGCACATGTTTCACGGCTTCTTGTGCCTTGCATCTTGTACACGGAGTTTTACATGTTTTGCCCATGTGAAGGAACCTTCAGCGGTAATTAACTTAAAAGTGCACAAGATAAATAATGCACAAGCAGGATTGTCAAAACAACAGTTCTCAAGTGCAAGATGCGTGACATTCTCCATTTGAGGTGTCGCCAAAAATCATATAAGTGAACAATTTGGCGTTCTCACATTTTGGATTAATACGCACGCTAGACGCGCATTAGGAAAGTGGGCTTTCAGGGGCAGAAGTCAGTTAGTAAGGGTTCCTAAAGGTCATTGAAGATCATGGAAAATCAGCGTCAGGCTAGTGTCAGAATGTCAAGGTAGGCCGCAGTTGAGCCAGGGGAGTCGATATCATCCTCGCCACCCCACGGGTTTACTGCAGAGCACAAGGGAGATTAATTAGCCTACATTTCTGCGCCCTTGTTTTGAAAAATCGGCATTGGCCCAACGCCAGGCACGGAAATGGGAGATGGCAAAGCCAAACGTGGGCGAAGTGGCCAATACCAGTGACGTCATTATGCCTCCATGGTTGATATTTACCAGAAGCTCGATACATGTGCGTTGTTGATGTTGAGGCCAGCGTTTTTTAAGCCAACGAAAACATGGTGTGGACAGACGTGGGGATAAGTAGCCATAAAAAGCGCGGTGGGGGATTCACGAGCCATTCAGAACGTCTATTACAGCCGCACAAACAGCAGATACGAAATGTATCTATCATCAGCCTATTGATGCCATTTGCTTTTTTTATCAATTTCGCACGTGATAAAGTGACGGCAATCAAGGGCGAATAGAACCAATTTTCAGTGTCGATCAGACAGCTCGAGAGCTGGCCATTTTCACAACTTTCTGCTTCTGGTTTTATATTAACTGGTTTGGTGTCTTTCTGTTTCGACCTTTTCCAACTCATTTTTAACCGACTTCCACAGCCCCTAGAGTGCTGAAATTTAGCACCCAGCTTCATTTTGTGAAACATGTGATTCTATTAAACTTTTACGACTCAATGTAGTTTCCCTTCACGTGTCTACGCAGAAAAATACATTTGATACTGCGGCCTGGCCCCGATTTCGAAACATACGTGAGTATGGTTAAATCAAATCGAAAGCGCTTGGATAATTGAAAGCTCGAAATCGCCCAGAAAAAGCTATCCGAAAGTGCGTGCGTCACTGCGTTTGGTAATGTCATACGCTTTATATCGTATTCGAAACGTACGTGTGTCTGTAACAACCCTTCTTTTAACATGGTAAGAGCGGATACCAACTAAGCTTATATGCCACATTTTGAAAACAAACGCTTCCAATGATTTCTCAAGTGTTCCCTTGCTAAAAATGTGGAAACATTTTCCGGTCATTTGTTTCCAAACACCGGGTTTCTAGCAAATGTTTCCTAGGTGTGGACAAGGCTTAAAAATTTCTAGTTCAGCGCCATTTCGGAATACACCGCATCGCTGTAATGTGATAGCAAACCCAGTCAATCAATGACATTCAAGTCATTTGCTTCAAAGTTATCAACTCGCTTGTCAAACATCACCACGACACAAAACCGAAATAGCAGAGCTTCACCTGCCAGTGTTTTCAATCGACTAGAGTGCTAGTCACGAGTTCGATGTTTACAAACAAAAGGACCCCACCCATCGTGACGTTATCAGGAATATTTTCCAAAACTAAAGCATAATGTGACGTCAATGCCTATCTGATGCATGACAAAGGAGGAACTAGCTATAGCAAAGCCTTGTGATGGATGGTCTGAGCAAGCTGGTCTGACGACACTATTTGTTTACAAACAGACAGATGTTCCGTACGTCAAAAACCTGTTCACACCGGGAATATTGATGTTTGTAAACCACAAATACGCGTATAAGGTCACGGGTGCATACCCCTGTTCATTACTGGGTTCATCGTTAATTCTTATATTTATTTTTGTTCTTGAAACGATGCAGTTGAATTTGTGGATGGACACATGCATTCACACGATGTTTTGGGTGATCTAGTGACGTCATCTGCCTGCTTGAAAATTGTGCTGACGTGGACCCGGGTCACGGTCCACGTCAGCTGCTAGAGTGAGTTAAGCTGGCAGCATGCTTCATAGTTGTGATGTTCAAATTTCACATCAAATCGTCCAATAGCCTTACTAAAACCCTTCTATTAACTTTGTTTCATCTCTGTCTGTAACGTACCTTTATTAAGTCATTTAAACTGACTTCACAACGTCCTAGAGTGCTGAAAAATGCACTCGAGCCATGTCTCTTGATGCAGAGGGAGGCATGCGTTACTTCGCCAAAAATTGAGGACGCACTCGAGCCATGCTGACATTTTAAGAATGCACTTTGTGCAACACAGGCGCCATTTTAAAGCAAGTGCATTTTTTTCGGTATGGATTTATCGACAATTCCGTATTCCCAAAGTGAGGTCCAGGAATAGACGCACGTCAACATCGCAAAGCTATTTTTAACATGACGTGGGGTGCCAGTGCCATTCAACCGATTGTTTTCCGGGTGACCTATGACACTTGACAGGTGGAGCATGCACTTACTTGTTGGCGAAGTTGTCCCAGAACGTGCTCCTGTGCTTAATCCTCAACACGCTGGTGCTCAGGGTCCTGGGCAGCGCGTCCCTGCCCAGCTGACCAGCCATGGACATCAGGTGTTCATTAATCCAGCAGCAGCAACTGCAACAGCAGGAGGACAGCGCCAGGTCCGAGGGTGACAGGGGGTGGGGCTAGCAGTGAGGCGGGGGCGTGAGATCAGATCTCATGGTCGGTGGGATAATCCGAGCACAGGATCGTCAACACAGCACAGGAATGAGGCACAAATGTACACACAATGACACAGCACACAGAACAGCGCTGGGGATTAGGCGGAGGAGCCGGTGATCCGCTACGTGAGAGCTCCGAAGATGGGAATGGAGGTGTGCGTGGGGGGACCGCCAGGGGGCGGGGAACGAGTGCGCAACGCTGCCGCTGCCTCCACCTCCAAGTCGAGCCGAATGCCAGCTGAGAGCAGATTGAGGAAAAGGCGAAAGGTTTGGGTTTGCACAGAGATCAATGGAAAATCCGATCAGATGGAGCGCAACGGAGCGCTCTCAAACGGATCCGAGGCGCCGTACAGGGCGGCGCGAAAGTGGGGCGGCAAAATACATGTGCTTCTAAAAATAGTCATGGAGAAGGTTCAAGTAATACGTCATCTTATGGGGAACATCCGCTTACTACGTCAAATTTTTTGCCATTTTTGAACCACCCTCCCAAATTTAAACTCCAATGTTGCCAGATGACTAAAATACATGTACTTTTAAAAATTGTCATGGAGAACAGTCAAGTAATACGTCATCTTATGGGGAACGTCCACTTACTACGTCGCCAAGGTTTTCCCATTTTTGAACCCCCCTCCCCCTTAAACTCCAATGTTGCCAGATGATTTACTTCTAAAAATTGCCATGGAGATCGAAAGTTCAAGTAATTCGTCATCTTATGGGGAACATCCACTTACTACGTCGCCAAGGTTTTCCTATTTTTGCACCCCCC
>JAQGAF010003696.1:0-16609 GCA_034687865.1 Kryphioiulus occultus
CAGAAGTAACCAGACTATCAAGCAAAATTATTATCACGACGATTTATTCATTATTCGCAGAGATTTTATGTATACAACTTTTCAATTTTTAACATGGCAGGGGTGGGAGGGGAACTGCCCGTAAATGGAACTGGAAACTGACAATTTTTGAATTGTATCACTACAGGTATACCCCACTTAACAAAGGTTACCTTAATGTACAATTACATGTGCATAAACATTTCTTAGAAACCCAATAGCTGTTTGCATGTGTTGACGCAATACAGCAGTTAACCCTCTATACCAATATGTTCCCCAATGACGCTATGCCATTAATGAAATGTTATACATGGTGTGACATTAAAGTATCGAGCCTGCTTGTATTGTGGACGAACTGACGACACCCCACCTCATCTACATTTATAGGGTAGATTGGTAAACATCCTATGGACCTTCAGAACCCATTGGCAACTCCCTGCAATCAGCAGTTGTCTCTACAAAGAGCGTGTTTCCCAAACATAGAATGTTACAATGTTTCATAACTTCGGGTGATAATGTCTTGCATGAAGCACAACAAATTCAACAGAAAGTATCAAAAAAGGTAAATGGTCATCTGGATTGTTCTGAAGAGCGTACATAAATTACGTAACCAGATTTTTTCGATTTTTTACCCCCTCCCTACCCCTTGTAACCAATATCCCAACACCCCCTAAATATCACGAAACCAATTTAAAAGTGTCCCCCCTCATGACTTCAGAAAAATTAATTAACATATTGTCATGTCTAGAAAATCCTTATTCATCATCTTCCCACGAAGGACACAGCCATTCTTTTGACATCTGTAATCACATGTGCCATTTGATTTACATCTGACTAATGTTGATCTTAATTTTACCAGAAAACAGTAACCAGATCCAAACCCCTTCATCCCCCACTGTAACCACATGTAACCAAACATCAACCTCCCCCTCCCCCAAAGCTGGTTACGTAATTTATGTACGCTCCCTTTATCAACGATCTTACCGTACGATCTTTTTTGACAACATCTTTTTGGGATATCATCAGGAAGCTGAAGATTTGAAAAATGCGTGGATGCATTTTGTGAAAGCTTATTATGTGGATTCTGAACGATGGTAAGTAGCAATTAATTTACTTTTTGTCTTAAAAGACTTAATATTTAATATGTTACTCTAAGAAACATTTCCTTAGGCCAGGATGACAAAGATATCAACTTGCTAAATGCATGTATTTGGCAATTTATAATACATTCTGCATCTGCTGATTGGTACTTTGGTATGATTTAGTTTGCTTAAAGAAACTTTCCGGTTTTAAAGTTGGCTAAAAGTTGTCTTTTTAAAGTGGTCCAGAGATGAGCAGTTCAATATTTTAGTCATAGATACATTTCCTATAGGGATTCCGGTAAACTTTCCAATCCCCAAAGTTCCAGGAAGCAATTCATTGCCACTAGAGTTGATATTTGGGCTATAATACATATTGCAAAGAGTCCTTTGCGAGGTATATATTTAGGTAAGTTTTATCAATTTTGTTTATTTAAAAAACTTACCAATACAATAAAACTGGCTTGCCATACCTTTATTTCCAGACGGTGCTGATGGCCCAGACATCGAACAGGATAATTTGTGATTTTATGTCCAAGTTAATAGCTTGAAAAGATAACATCGATCAGTACCTATACCAATATTGAGAGAAATGAGAGCAATCAATCACCTGAGAATACTTCCTGACTACTGACTGTCCTAAATATTTTGTTTTTTGTTGGCTTGTGGATGGTTTCTCTGAAACATCAGCCTGAAACATTCAATAAAAGAGAGAACTTGGCCAAATTTTAGTCATTGTTCACAAAGTTAACTCTTGGAACACTGATTCATTGGTCGTCCTATCCTTTTATGGGTTCTGGGGCATAGACAGAAAAATTTTCCTGGTTTGGTCACTCGGTGGCACTGTCAAGTTAAAACTGTCTTTAATTTTACATTTCTCTTGTCAGTATTTATAAGATTTAATTGGAGAAAAAGCACAAATTATTTCTTCATCTATTTACTTTGAATATTCATATCCAATGCAAATGTTATACAAATAGTCTACAATAGTATACAAATAGTATACAATACAAAAGTCATGTGGATCACTTTTCCAAAGATGACTTAAAATAATTGTGAAAATATTAAAGAATAAACATAAATTTAATTAAAATGAAATGTATTTGCAAAACAGATGTAAAAAATATTCTCCTGTAGCAGTCCTGCTGAATTACGTACGCCAAAACAACATTTGTTTGTGGGTGTTCCAATTTATTGACAAGATTTGTAAAATTAAATAGTAAAGTGATAAACTGACCAGGTATCTAAATTGTAGTTTGTTTGGGAGATTTTACCGCTGGCCTATTTTCACACCCGAGGGCCACTCTCCAATGCCAGGGGTCAGACCACCCACCTGGATATTTTGCCTACATGGGGGAATACGCCCCCGAGGGAATTAATATGCAGAGAGCAAGAGGATCCACACGGGTCCTTGGTTTTGACTCATCCGAAATAGCGAGGTGAAAAGCACAGTGAAAAGCACATGCCCAAGCTTTTCCCATCGACCTCAGCTGGGAGCAACCCACGTCACTAGGTAGGGAGGCCAGTGTGCATCTAAATTGTAGTAAATTCTTCCTTCACTGTTGAATTTCAAATCACAAATAATCTGAGACCAGAAATTACCAGAAATATTAGATCTCATAAGTTATATAACCACTTTCCTAGAAATGACTAAAACAAATTTCATTTTAGGGGCAAATAAAAATTTATTAATACTTTCTAAACTTTTGTTACAATTTTAATTGTTACCAATGCAAACAATTCATTTATTAATAATATAATTTTCTGTAGTCCAGATCTTCTTACTTGTCCAAATATTCCTATAAATTAAATACTAAACAAATAACAATTACATGCCTTATATTTTAGAGAAAAAATTAAGCTGTATTGATGGGCAACCAAGAATTCTACAAAACAATTACTTGCCAGAGTTCTTACCAAATGTTTTGTGAATGTTAGTAAAATTTAATTTAAATATGAAGCTGAGCAATCAGTAAAAACTAAATGTATTTTAAAGGAATAAAGTCGACTTTGTACAGCTGTTAAAATGCATGTATTTTTCTCAAATCTTAAAAAATGACATTGTCAGAATCAAACTGGGTTACTTAATTTATCTAAACTAAAAAGTACAAAGTTAACAAATATACCTTTATTGAACAAAATTAAAAAAAATTAAAAAATTTCTGAGGCCAGACTATTCCAAACCCAGTGACATTGCCATAAACACCATATGTCTTGGTAGACTGATGAAATTAGGATTTGCTGCAACCTCGAGCACGGTATTTGCTAACAGAGGATACCAAAATATTACCATGTCATCAGCAGTAAATGAGTCAGCCACCACATCAATGAGATAATCGTTGGTTGATGTTATTGGTGTTCATCAGGGGTAGTACAGATGGCATATGGAATACATACTGGATATAAACACATTGGAGGCAGTTGGGTAGGGTTATGGAACATACCCTTAAGAGTTTTTAGTGAGAATTTACTTACCTTTTTTATGGCTTACTGTAGTGAATTTGTGGAGTTGAGGGTGATGAATGTCACATGAACTGCTATAGTTAACAAATAAAACTATTTAACAAAATATCAAAAAATTACTCAGGTCAGACCATTCCAGCCCCAGTAACATTGACATAAATACCATGTGTGTCTTAGCAGAATAAAAAATGTCAATCATGTCTGCCCCAATTGCATACCATCAATTTGGGATGACAAATCCCTAGTGAATTGATCAGCATTTAAAATGATATTTGGATTTGCTGCAAGTATTTGCTAACAGAGGATACCAAAACAGTATCGTGTCATCAGGAGTAAATGAGACAGCCACCAAATCAATGAGAGGAACTTTTGTTGATGCTGTTGATGTTCATCTGGGGAGTACAGATGATGTACAGAACTGATACTGGATATAATCACATTCGAGACGGGTGGGGTTAGGGAACAAGCCCTTAACAGTTTTTAGCATTTACTTACTTTTTTTATGGCTGGCTGGAGTGAAGTTGTGAAGTTTGCATGTACAACTGTCTAGGCATCATAACCAATTTTGTATGCCAACTGGATAATTTTCTAGACGGTTTCAAAGTTGTAAAGTTATTTTCTGTAACCCTATACATTCCTAACTTTATCTACATGTGCGGCAGCGCCACCAAAGCAGTATTGGTGTCTTACCATTTGGCGCTCATCAGCAGCAGGTCCACGGAATGGATCCATCAGGTTAGCAGAGTGGATCATTCCACAATCGCTGGGGTAGAATGCTGGCTCATTCCATCGTCATCGCAGCCCCAGATGTCACAATGGGGTCTCCCGGAAATAGAGCGGAAGCCACGCCCAGCAGCCTGGGTCTGAGCGCAGAAGCCCAGCATCCCTGGCTGCCGTAGCGCCTCGGATGGACTGACAGCCAGCCCGATCTCCCAGCACAGTTGACATTCTGAGGGGATTTCGATCGTCATGACTGCAATGCTTCCATCTATGATTCGAGGTAAGATGCCATTTCAGTCATATTAATTACGACTTGTCATTTCAAGCTCTGCAATTAAGCACAGCTATTAATCAGCCAGTAAAACCAAGATGGCGGCCTGCGAGCAGACGCCCTCTGTTGCTCCAACTGGTAATTAAGAGTCCTTGTCAAAGCAAGATTAACGTCCGTTAGAGTTTGTGGATTTGCAAAATTCATGAGAAAATTCGATGTAATAGACGCAAAAAGGGCGTGGTCACCCTGGTTGAAACAGGTCGAATGTGTCTCTGGTTTACTTTGAAAATTCGAAGGTGCCTTAAAAGTACCGTTAGGTGTGGGAGGTGTGAACTTGCACGTTAAGGTTATTTATAGCGTGGTTTAATTGGAGACTGATTTATTGGAATGCCTGAGACGCTATCAGGGCAAACGGGCTCCAGTAAGTAGTGCGTGAAAACCCTCCCTTGACCTGCCAAATTCCTGCCAAAACTTTCTATGATTTAAATTTTGCTAAAATGCATGAGGAATGCACGTTATTTGTGTGTAATTGATTTATCATACATATATGAATTTTTTCATCCGGGAATATTGAAACTGGCCCATACAGTATTCAGATTTCAAGTAGAACTTGCAAAATGATCTTGATATAGTCATGCAAGGGACATTCATTCCCAACAAGATTTGGAGAACCTGCGTGTTTCAAATTGTGACATTTCAAGTTACACGTACATGTACATGCAGATGTTGAAATAGAATGGTTTTGAGTAGTGTAAATTGTATAACATTTTAAATAGAATACCAGATGTGCTACAACTGGCAAATTCAGTCCCAACACTTCAGCAGTTATTCGCAATGAGAATCAAAATGATATATTTTTAAAGTAATTTTTTGAATTGTTATTTAATATTTTGAATTCTTTATTTAATCTATGTTTAACTGCATACAACTTTAACGTGTGAAATTAGCATGCCGAATTATTTTTCATAAACATGTGCACAAGACTACCACACTAAATTCATTGTGAAAAAATGAATGCAATGATTACAGGGTGATTTTCCATAGTGTGATGATTTTCAAAATTTCCATTTTAATAATGTATTCCATAAACCTTGTTTCCTTTGATCATAAATAATATGCTGAGCTCTATTTGTAATAAACAAGTCAAATGTGTATTATGGCATGCAATAAACAAGTCATATACCATAATTCATAATTTAACTTTCATTTAAATATTGGTACATGTATACCTGCAAATCAGGGCTGTTAACATCTATTCTTTAAATATACTGAATATTTGAAACTCAATTATACAGTATATTTTCCGGTCTGAAAATTCTACACGAATAAATTAAAAAGTATATATTTTCTTTTAAAAAAGGCTTCCCAATTTCCAAATACATTTTTAAGTATGTAGATTACATATACTTGCATACTGTATGATCACAAAAGCAACTATTCATTCAAAATAACTATCAGAGAAATGCACTTATATTAGAAATATAGCTTTGAAGTACTTGTATGAAATAAAGCAATAAAACAAAATGATAAACTTTAACGTGCACTTTCAACGTTTTGGGATTTATTTCCCCACAAAATTTGTATTCCCTGCAATGTAGGTCAGACAATTTATAGTTTAATTCAGTCGAGAGATTCATATTTCTTTACAAATTCAGTTCACCAGCCTCTATATTTTTGTCTGTTAGATTTACTTCTTTATAAATCAAACAAATATGATTGCACAAATGAAAATAAACACATGTATATAAAGCTATCAGACCACCTCTGGCCATTTATTGGTGGAGGATTCACCTTGGAAAAATACACGTAACAACAATTAACTGTCACCTGACATAGTATACATGTAAGCTTTAATTTTTTTAGAACTCTATTGAGTACATTTGGTACGTTAAAGTGCTATGTCATGATCTTTTAAGCTCAAATCCAACCATGTATGCTGGTTCTAGCAAAATGCAAAAATGTTAATTGCTGATGCAATGATAAAATATTATTTATGAAATTTACAATGATTTATTCTGAGGAATTTAGTCTTAGGACTTTGTAAAAACAGTATCTTAATTAAAATGATTCTAACAAAAATTTAATAAAATGTTGCTTTTCCAATTTTTTCACTAATTTATTTTGAAAATAATTAGCTTGAAACCCAAGCCTAGGTAAAATGTCTGGAATTTGTCTGCTGACTTTGTCCAAGAATTTTGTTTTAGGATTTCGTCAGAACACCGTCTTATTTTAAAAGGCAGTAAAAAATTCAACAAACTATTTCCCTTCCAATTTCTTTACTATTTTATTTTGAAAATAGGTTGACGCAGGTTGAAGGCCAAACCTGGGTAAAATGTCTGGGATTTGTCTGTTAATTTCATCCAAGAATTAAGTTTTAGGATTTTGACAAAACACTGTCTTATTTAAAATGGTATTAAAACAAATTTAACAAAATATTGCCCTTCCAATTTCTTCACTATTTTTTTGAAAATAGGTTGACGCAGGTTGAAGTCCAAACCTGAGTAAAATGTCTGGGATTTGTCTGTTGATTTAATCCCGGAATTTTGTTTTAGAATTTTGTCAAAATTCTGTCTTATGTAAAGTGGCATAAACACAAATTTAACAAAATACTACCTTCCCCATTTCATCACTTTAATTTTGAAAATAATTAGCTCGAAGACCAAACTTATGTAAAATGGAAGGTAATTCCAGGTGGCATGGGGATAAAAATGCAGCAAACGAATATGTAACACATCCAAAAAGCATGGCACATAAAGTGGAATTTACTTTCACTTAATGGTCCTTCGCAACAGTATCATCAGGGCAACAGGGAACAGAGCTAGTGCATTCATCTTATTTATTCACGAAGCAGGTGGTCATGAATTTTGACCTCTAGAATTTCAATTACATGAACCTGACATTGAGTTTAACTGCAATTGTGACAGACGTTGATCAACTTGAAATGAAGAGCCATGAATTTTCGACCCAGATAAATTTTAATCTGTCAAATGGCAAAGCAAGATACCATCAGTAGCAAAGGAGGCAAGGGATGAGAGCCCCTTTCATACATTTTTTACGAAAAAAAGACGTTTCTGGAAATAATCATGAAGAGGGTTTTGTGTTCGGTTTCCTTGAAAAGTATTTGCAGAACGAAATGCTTTATTTCAGTAAAATAAAAGGGGTTGTAGACAGCGAACAGAATGGGTTATTCAAATATTAACTTTTGGGCACGTTTTGAAGAAGTCTGGAAATCGTCTTTTTAAGTAGAAAATGCTATCTCTTCGTTGGCACAAGGACGATGTTTGAAGAAAAATTTCCTCGGGGTTAAAAAGTGAGTTATGTATGACATTCTTAGGACAATAAGTCAATAATGTTCAAATCTTGAAAATCTTTTTGACAAAACACTAGAGCTTCCATGTTCGGAAGAGGATTTTTTGTTTGAGAAAATATTTTTATAACAAATTTTATGTGCCCGTAATCGTAAGCATCATGTGAGGGGGAGGTGATTTCTGAAGAGATTTCTTAGAAAAGAAGTACGTACAGAAAGGGCTTTTAGACGAAAGATGATAAGAAAACGGAGCAATTTTTCTGAGATTTACTTTTTTATTAGGCGCCATCTGGTCTGGATTCGAGTCTCGTTTTAAACCAGCAATCTTGGTGTCTAACTAAATTCCATTCGGCTTTTAAAATGTCAGGTTTCGCAAGTTTCCCTTCATAGTATACATGTAGGTGTTTCTAAATGTGAAAGTGTGTTGATCTTTAGCAAAAGAAATTGCAGTATATTCAGAAAAATAAACACTGAAAAATTATTTGAAATTAAAAAATGAACAAACTTGGCTATATTCGTCAAAAATAATTTGACAAATTTGTCGAAATTCGCAAATAATCTAACATTTGTTTCAAATTTATTTCTCAAATTTAATCTTTCAACATGCTGAGAAATAATAATTCGAATTTTTAGTGACTTACACTGAATGAAATTTAACACAATCGGGGTCCCAATCAAACCTAAAAACGTATTTTCTATATTGAGTTGCCCAAACGCTAGGCAATCACTGATAGCCTATGAGCCGTTAGGAGAAGCCCACTTTAATTAATTCTCATAGTATCTATGGTTGAGCTGGGTATATTCAGTAGAATGGCCTTAAAACTTACAGATATCCAAGGTAAAAAACTAAAATAATATAAGATAAAATATAGCAAACTTTGCTGAGTTGTTAATGACTAATGAACAAAGGTTATTCATCCATGAGCTCAAGTCAGTGTTTTGAGAAAAAAGTTTTTGAAGCGATTTTTCAAAAAATTTAACGTAAAAATAAAGGAAACCCCGATGGTCGATTATTGGGATACAACAATACGTTTGGCGTCTCCGACGTTTTGTGTTACACAAATGTGGCACTTAAAACGTTTTGCAAAAATTTCTTACAATCCAATCTAAAAATCCAAAAATAAATTAAATTTCGTGTTTTTACCAAGTGCTCAATTCCTTTTTCTTAATTTAATTTCAATATTTTACAACGTTTGGACCTATTGTTTTTGTCCTAAAATAATTTTATCAAAACTATTTTTTTCCCTAAAAATAATTTAATCCAAGCTATATTTTTCACTCTACTGTTCAGCTTTTCCCCTCCTGAAAAGTTGATTTCCATGGGACTTGCAAAGTTATGGTTTGGCATCATATTCAGACAAAGCCATAATTTACCAAGGATTTGGCATATGCATACAAAAGTAACAAAACTGTGGAAAATCTGCATCTGTGTGGTCGCCTAATGTGAGAAAAATTCAGATTGACTCATTAATTTGTAGTTGTAATTGGAGAAAATGCTGAGTTCCTTTCCTACATTGCTACTAAATCCTGAACACCAAATCAAATTTCCAAAGCATGTTCCCAAAAGACCAGAATCTTGATGATGGCAACTGATAGCTGACAAAATCGTGTTCATCTGTTAGAAATGTCCACTGTGGTTTTCACCAAACATTGATGTTGACCACATGGCATCACTGGTGTGCAGAAACAATGAGATTCCGTTAGCAAATCTAGTGATTTTCTAGATTAACCACTATACGTGAGAGAGGCTGAACGACGTGCCAAATTGCAGATAGCGAAGTCGGACAACTTAATGAAACTACGTGATGGCAGGAGGAGCAAACACAACATACAGTCTGATTACAACATGGCACAAAAGGGAGGAAATGGGAAAACGAATCATAGCAGTAATCTTGCAACTTGCAAGAAAATACGATACCATAAGCAAATAAATGATTGCAGTTTTCTGCTGCCTCACTCTTTATGATTACAGTAATTAACAGCATGGTTGGGCTAGCAGTTTCTGAAAATTGCAACAAACTGGCAATGACAAACCACTTTTTCTGAATATATTTTATGGGAATATAAACAAAGAAATATATTTTGATGCGGGATGACCCATATCGCAAATGGGCTGCAAACAAATTTTCTGGAAACAATTTGCTGGAATTGGAGCAAACAAATTTTCAAATGTTTGCAGAGGCATTAAGTGTGTTGTGCGATGTTTATGATCTATACAATTTCAGTTCAGCGAATATGAAAATAATTTGAAAGAAATATTCGGAACGATGCAAACATCGCTATCTTGCCCTGGATTGAAAAATGAAGATTTTGACTCACTGTTATTGTGACAAGTTGTTTACGAAGAACGAATTGTGCGTTTTTAGATCAATCGCTGAAATACGGTGTTGGACAAAATTGTGTAAATTCTTGACGCCATAAAGTGAAACTTCGATTATCCGGCACTCGTTTAAACGTCAGTCTCTGTTAACCGTCAGCATGTTAACCCACCAGAAACCCGCCAAAACTATTTTTTTAAAGGAAAACAAAGTGATTTTACGTACCAAACTAAAATTGAATGTGTGCATTCGTTCAGAGCAGTTCCCACAACTGTCCTAGCACTCAGAAAGTTCCGAAACAACAGAAACTGACAGGAATTTAAAAAAAATATTCGAATATCCGTCCCACCCATAGTCCCGACCCCTGGCGGATAGTCGAAGTTTTACTGTACACGTATTTGGTGATGTTAATTACTTTCAATTCAGTCTCAATACTTCTTAGAAGTAGCTCGTACAAGTTTTGAGTAGTTTCTAATGAAACTTTATACAAGTACCATCTTTTATTGTAGACTATCATCAGCCTTCTGGATACTTATAGATGTTGGAGTAAAAAATTTGGGGTAGACTACATAAAATGCACCGTTCCAAATGTGAACAAAATACACGTATGCACATGTGTAGTTCAACACTGCTTGTTGACCCTTGAATATACATGTACATATTTTGTTCACATTTGGAACAGGGCATTTCACTGCCAATCGCATTTCAGGACAATCACTGCCAGCCTACAAGCAGTTAGGAGAATCCAACTTTCTCATAGAATCTATGTTGGAGCCAGGCACCCACAGGGTTTATTCTGTAGTTTAGGCCAATTAAGTATCTGTCGACGATTTTACTATGAACCATTTGCAATAGGTGCACCGTGTTTCTTAAATAGCTCTGTAAATACCACTAAATATAAAATGTAACTTAAAAACTCATTTCTTTTTGTCCCTGACACTCTCCTTCCACTTATCTGCTAGCAAATACAGTCCACTGTCTGCTCGAACATCCTCTTGCCCATCATGGTCGCTACATGTTTCAACACTACTTATCTAGTAGACAAGAATGACACTAATTGTTTTAGCTTTTTTTTCTTATGTGTTCATCTTAAACCTAAAAAATCTAAATCCTTCAGTAAGCTGCCCCCAACTGCAGGCAATCACTGCCAGCCTACGAGCCGTTAGGAGAAGCCCACTTTCTCTTAAAACACAGCAAGCATATATGCTGGAACAGGGCATCAACAGGGACTGTTCTGTAGTACAGCACGACGGTTTTATCATGAACAAGTATAGATTAGGTGCACTGTGCATAATAAATACCGTTAAATATAAAATATATCGCAAAAACTCATTTCTTTTTTGTCCCTGACGTTCTTCTTCCACTTATCTACTAGCAAATGCAGTCCACTATCTGCTAGAGCATCCGCTTGACCATCACGGTCGCTACATGTTGGCGCCACAAGGACTAACAATGTGCACGACCATAAACACGAGTTTGGGGTACCTTGCGGAGTTATTATTTCAATTTGGGCACCATCACGACTCGTTACTTAGGACGAGCCCATAAAGCCAACGAAGGCACTTAAATAATTGAGATAAATTTCTCGTCGAAGGAAGACGAAACACGAAATGGCTGAAATGATTGCAGGCTATCAGCTTCCGGGATGAGATTGAACGAACAAAGAGCGCTTCGATATCGATCCACAGCAGACTTGGAGCGCCTCAACTCCTGAATTGGGTCAACTTCTAAGATTTCATTGATCGGAACAGCAAGAGGATGCTATTTGCATTTCGCTATTTTTTCCTACATTTCGACATGCAGGTTTCCAGCAGTTTCGTTTTCAATTTTCACACCACTTTAATGCCTGACAGACTTATTTTTCGGATGCTGCACTGTTGTCGCCCCAGAGCATCCCATAATCACATTGATAAATAATAAGAGTACGAGCAATGACTTGTCTCCATGTTACTCATCGAACGATAAAATTTATCTTTTCTTGAAAATGGCTATTCAGTTTTAAGGGTAAGCTGTGCAGATGTACGCTGTACAGGGTTTCCACGACCTGGAAAGCCTGCAGAGTCAGACAATTTCTCATAATTGTCATGGAATTTTTTGGATGCAAAATTTTAAATTTCAATTATTTAATTAAATTTTAAATTAAATGTAGTGCTTAACCTATCCATTTTGTAGTGAACAGGGATTTTCCATAATTTGTATTTCATGGTTTTAAAGCAGGGTCGGGTTGGTCAAATTCATGGCATGTTTTGATTAGCATGGTTAGTGTCAAATGATGCCTATTTGAACAGGGAAATCACCCAATAATGTATTCAAATTCAAACATAATATAAATCCATTTGGGCCTTGTTGACTTTATATCAATCCATTCTATAGAAACAGCACCTAGTCATGGAATTTCTTGTATGCAATATTTTGCTAAATTTCGAACTACTCTCCAAGTAGTGTTGAACTATCTCATTTTGTAGTGAGTGAACAGGAAATTTCCATAATTTTTTTCATGTTTGCAAACCAGGGTTGGACAAGTCTATTGCACATTTGAGTGACAAATGTTGCCTGCATGAGTAGGGAATCCCTCAATCAATCCCCACAATGAAGACATGACAAATCCCATTTGGGCCTAGTTAAATTTACATCAATCTATTTTAAAGAAACAGCACCTTGAACTTGTTAAGATGTCACTTCCAACAATCATTACATTTCAAAGACTTGCCAGATTAAAGAAGGGATAGTACTGTATTTTGTATCTGACTATGAAAAATAAAAATGAAGTTTTCAGTTCATCTTGAACATGGAAACATTGGAAACCTATAAAAACCTGAGTAGTATATAAAAAGCTCTTACCAGCCCAAAAAGCGTCTATCCCACCCCACTTTAAAATTTAAAAAGTTTGTATAAAAAATCAGAATGATAAGTTACCAAATAAACGTATTTCCCACGCCACTTTAAAATTAAAAAAAGCTTTTATAAAAAAATCAGAAACGTTAACTTACCAAAAGGGTTACATCCAAAGCTGGCCTTGTCCATGTACCATTCCATCGATGTTATAATTGGTCAGAAATGAATTAAAAATTGTGCACGTCGCATCAGGCCCAATAGCTGGGCCAAAGTAAGTCAATTGACTGAGCAGAATGCGAGCAATTTGAAGAACTGTTAGGGTAGATGGTTGGTTGTAATGTTCGTTAGTTGAACACTTGGTACAACACTGTGCCAGAAGAGCACATAGGTTTCATTTCATACAACGATGTAGAAATGTTGCTAATGCCACAACTAAGTGCCAGTATGTGCACGTGGACAGTGTATGTCGAGCTTTGTGACATTAAGTGAAATATGTTTTGCCTCAATTCAATTCCGCGATTCAACATCCAACTCACGCATTTAAAAAGATATTTCTTTGATGAGGGCTTTTACGGAAAAAATTTCATGTAATAAAAACTATACTTATATTTCTATGATGTGAGCCAGCAGTGAATAAATCTACCAATTCTTTGTTAAGATCTTGAGATAGGTCATCAATTATAATTAAATTGTAATTATTAGAGTTGAATGTTGTATTTTTTGGTATGCCTTTGACAAAAATAACTGAATTTTTGAAGGCAGTAAACCAATTTTGTGGTTCTGAATAATACCATCTATTTCCAGGTTCACTGCCGAATCCGAGTGCCACGGTGGTTTGGGGTCCTCTTCGCTTCCTGGATTTATGAGTGAGGTAAACTTTGAAACGAAAACACCATTGTGCATCAGAGGTTGAATCCGTGCCATGATGGCCCATTTCGATGCCCCTCCCCTCTTCACTAAGAGTCACTGCTTCTGGGAGCTTGCCCGCAAGGCAAGCATGACATCACTGGTGGCCGAGGACGTCATCTCATTGGCTGCACTAACGGATCTGGATTTTCCCCAGCTGGCCAACTTTGAGCACGATGGAAAGCAACGAGGAGGCGATGGGGTCAGTACAAATATTTTGTAAGAATGTGAAGCATGCAAAGCTTGCCCATCAGTAGATTCCTATAAGATTCTCCAGTGGTATGCTTGGAAATGGGTGGTTTTATGCTTGTTGGAACGGTCAGCATTGGACTGACACATACTGTATGCAAGATGATTCATATTGTAGAACTTAGCACAGTAGTATATGAAAAGTCATTTCTGGCTCACTTTTTTAATGTTTGAAAGAAACAAAAAGTTTCAACAAGTGAACTTAAGACCCAAGCATTATTTGAAAATTGCACTACATTTATATTAGGAAGATACAAGTTTAAAATTTTAATTCCGTTGTCATTATTTACCCAGTTGTCATCCTGGTCTACATCATTGTTAGCTGCACTTCCGAATTCATTCATTGTCAGCGCTTTCCGAATTCCATTTCAAGTTAAATTTCACTTTTTAAATTGGTCTCATTGTTTTCTGGGTTCCTATAAAACTAGGTAGTTTAGGCCTATTCCCAGATCAGTCAGGATTAAGCCAGGTTGAAGTCAACACATGAAAAAATTGGTGAGTTGAACACTGCTTAGTTAGTTTAGTTAAGTTTAACACATTTAGCAAAGTAATTTCTAAAATTAAAAAGTTTCAGAGTTGATGACCTGCTGAGTTTTTTAGATTCTGAGTTCCTGAGTTAATGAGTTTCTTAAATTTTGATCCAGAAATGACTTCTCCGATACTACTTAGCACCCCTTACCAAAACACGTATTTAAGTAGTGTGGCTGGGTTTGGATGATGGGCTGGAATTAAATAATCGGATACTGCAACTAAAGTAAAGTTAGTTTTTGTATGACTTAATTAAGATTTACATGTACCGGTAGTACATTTGACTGTTTTGCTATTCTTAGCATCTAAACTTAAGATAGGCATCAAACGTTTAGATACTCAAAATAGCAAAACATTCCAATGTACTAAATCTTATTCAGTACAAGTTACTGTATAGACTATTAACGGATATATTTGAAAAAATCAACGCGCTATATGTTCATGTATATGTGATTTTTCCGCTGAGAGCTGATTTTTCTACATGTTTCCCTATATAATACATGTAAACTATGAATTACCTTGAACTGATATCTACATTAAACTAAACATTTATGTCTAAAACTTACTTGTAAACATGGCTTCTGCAGAAAGGATATTTTCAACGCCTCTGACTTTTGCTGTTTTTCTGACCACCCTGCATGGCCACTGAAAACACAAAACATATTCTGTAAGAAATGTTACACTATCGATATTTTAATAACCAATTGATGGAACGGTTCAATGTCAAATCAGATGGCACCCCTGGACACATGTACGTCGTCAAAATTTGACAAACTTGCCTAATCACATTTACAGTATTTTCGCATTTTGAGCAAATTTTAGGGGATGGAACAAAACTGTTCATAAGGAAACAACATGGAGCATTCTATAGATGCGTATTGACTAATAACTACAGTATACTGTAGCTTTGTGAACGCAAATTTAATACTGGTATGTTGAATTTCCCTTTTCTATGACTATTCCATGTCTTTCCAATTTCCCTTACAATTCGGTATTTTCCTGAAATGGGGGAACCCTGTTAAAACACTTTCGCCAGAGTCACACGAAAAATAATCATGAAGTTATGGTGGGTAAAAGAACATCGTTGGATCTTGTATTGCATTTAATAGCAATAATTTCATTCACATCTCATGTTTCATGTTGCAGATCTATTTAAACATTTTTCTCATTATTTCTTTCAGTGTAGACAAAAACGTTACATTCTATATTTGCTTGCAAAAAACATTTAATCATCTAATGCCATCAGCTAAACAGCACAATTTTAACAGTACATGTAATCACCGTCATCTTCTGACTTTTCATTACATAACATCATACGGTTATTGAAACGCAACTGGGATAGGCACAGGGCTCTTAACCAGAAACAATCAATATTTGCAAAGGGTTTAAATTTCCCAGCAGACTAGGTTTCTCAAAAGCCCTCTTCTTTTCAAACCCCTACATTTTTTAGAGGATTTGCAGTCGCGTTTTTCCTTCTGGCAAAGCGAAAAGGAAATCATTCCGCCTTTGTTATTAATATCTTTTTGCACGATTTTGTTTCGCCATTCACCTCTGCCTGGAATTTAATTAAATTCACGAGAAACTCAAAACATTTTCGATTGAAAATGCATGCAAAAAAGGATAGACGCAAGAAGACTGACGTCGCCACTATTCTCTTTCATATGTCATATGCAAATGGCCCACAGATGACACTAGTGTCACCTAAGCCACGCTAAACTCTTTTTACACCCTTTCAGGGCCGGATCAAGCTAGCGCGGGGCCTGTAGCATACTTCAAAAATGGGGCCCTAAATTGAAAGAAATTCAATTTTTTTGTATCGATAAAAAAATTGCCAAAATTTAATATATGCTTTCTAATTAGACTTTCAACTTCGAGCATCTGAATTTTCAAATCACCATACGAGCGTACAGTATCT
>JAQGAF010003697.1:0-16608 GCA_034687865.1 Kryphioiulus occultus
AGTAATTTACTCTCTGAAAGTTGACCTGCATGGTCTCAACATGTGAAGTCATGGTTGATTAAATTTTTTGGCTGCTTGCAAAACGTATACTGTACACCCCTGAGCAATAACTGTCTCTATAGAGGTACAACAGTTCATTTTGAACCCCTTCAGTACCCAGGCATTACTAGAAGGCCACTTTCTCATTGTGACTATGGCGAAGCATGGTAGTAGCAGGGACTATATCATAGTGCAAACTGTAAAAAATGTTTTGGGTTTAGGGACAAGTCGAGGAGATCATATGAATGCACACTGTTCATCGGAGAGAAGTATGGTTCGCAATAATTATCACTGCACCAGTCATTCATCATGCGTTAATGTCCAATGATTATGAGTTAAAAGGTGATGACCCAAAACATATCCGCAAGAGATCTTCATTCACCCTCATTAAGGACGTATGATGAACAGTTTTCAGTGGATTGGAATTAAATTGAGCAAATTCGATCGAATTCGTTAATAGCAAGTGTTTCAGTGAGCGTAATAATGACTTGATTTGGAAATCTGCAGGGGGTACGTTTTCTCATTCAAGCCAATCGCTAAACGCAAACAGCAAAATTCCATGTAAGCACCTTAAACAGGTTTAACTTGAGCAGAGCACGTTACTTCCTGCTTCCTGTGTTTGTGGTAGATATAAAACCAGATCCAGCGAACATCCTGGAAAATTCAGGGAAAAGCCAGGGAGATTTCAAATGTTCATGCAAAAGTCAGGGAAATTTTAAACTTTCATGCAAAAGTCAGGGAAATTTGTATCAGCGATAATGCCCTGCCTTAAATTGCCATAACCTCAAATGATTTATTGAATTTTTTATGATGCTGCTCAAAAGAGGGCACAATTAGTCACAACTTTAAGTTTTTCAATAGACAACTTTTGATCAAGTCAGGGACATTTTTCCAAATCCTTGAAATTCAGGGAAGTTGAAAAATTGATTTGAGTGTGACCCGTTATATGACGCGTAACTGTAGTGTTATGTAGATATAACCAGAAGAGATTATTGAGGTTTTAGATATTTTACCTTATTTGTGCTCTGTTGATCCCAAAATTGGGTGTTTAATTGGGTGTCCATTGTCCTATGTTGCTTCAGAGGTAGGGTAGCAGGTCAAGTGCAATGACGAATGTCGAGTTTGTGGGCATGGGGATGAGGCATCATGCTGAAGCATCCAAACTGCACATAGGCTGTCCAATGTCATGCAGTGTGGACAGAATGGGGACCTTTTGCTCTCTGACAAAGAAATCTCCAGACAAAGGAAGTAGTGATTTAACGAGGAAGTTTCACAATGGAAACATCATCGTCGTAGAAGCGAGCGATAAATTATCTGTCATCGGCAGCCGGCTTGGTGGCGGCGCATGCAAGATGCGAAAGGGCCCCAGAAAAAAACTGCCCTAATGGGATTCGATGAAACAATTACTCGATGCGAGATGGCGGAAATTGGGCGTTGGTGCAATGAATGGGCCCGGCATTAAATCAGTACAACGAGCGACGTTTCATCCATGGCCATTGAACCTAAGGTCTGATGTGCCATGGAATCCGAGAAGGCGACCTATAGCAGATAGCGTGATCACTTTAATGTCTTCTGATTTTTTTCATCCCATGATATGCGCGTCTTTGTTAAATGTTCTGAAGATTGATTAAATTGTACTTTCATCCTTCGTAGTTATTGCACGTTTTACAATGAAAACCTGTAATGGACGACCAATTTTCCTATGGCCCGTGAGTGGTCGTTGTAGGCAGGTTTAACTGTGGTTGCCAATGCAGTCTTGTTAGCAACAGTGATTGCAACTTGACACATGGGTGCGAAAAACACATCCATATACGGTACTGTACTGGTGATGTTTGTTTCGAATACATTAGGTGTATAACCAGTTTGTAACTAGTTTGGTTCCAAATTGGTCACAAAACCCATGAAAAAGCGCTGAAAGTCACTGAAAAAGCGGTTTATTTCGTAAAAGTCACGGAAATTCAACCTATAAATACAGGATTCCCACTTTCTGGAATGTCAGCTAGCTAGGGAAATGATAAAGTATCAGGGAATTCGTAAAAATTCTGCAATGTCAGAGAATTCGTAAAAATTCTGTAAAATGTCAGGGAATTCGTGAAAATCTGCAAAATGTCAGGGAAAGTCAGGAAAATTGAGATAGTTTTCATTAGTCAATTGATTGGTCAACAATTTTTATTAAACTTTCGTTTTTAATCCATCGTTTTTCAATTTGTTTTAAGCTCTCATATAAAATGTCAGGGAATGTTAGGAAAATCGACATGCGAATTTGAGTGGTAACCCCGCAATATTTACTTGCTCTTTTCTAGCTATTAGGTGATACAATTAGTTAGCCCTGAATCTACATGTAAATAAAATGAAAGAACAAAATGAATCAGTGATGAAATTGCTAACTAAAAAACTAACATAAATTTGATGTTTCCTTATGACAATTTTTTTCACTTTTTATTGCATTTTTATGTAGTGATCAGGGAAATTTGTTTAAGAACTGGAAATGCTAGGGAAGTAACAAGTTGAAAGGTTCATTTCCGGGGGGAACCTCGTGATAGAAAATTTGGCTAACACTGCAACCTGCAGGTGCATATTCAATCTGTGCTATACAGGGTGTCCGATAGTTGTTGTTTCGTCCAGGGTTTATGTCGTTATAAGCAATGTTACAATTTATCGAACAGTATACATGTAGGTAGGGTGAGATTTCCATACTGTTTTCCCCTTGTATAACGCTTAGATATAGCTCTTGCAATCGTTTTACAACCACCTGGCAACCTTTAAATGAGCTAAAGAAATGATTGCTTGCTATATGAACTACTCAGCTTCATCTGCAAACAATAATCAACAATTAGTTTCGTCATGGTAACTTCTTAGCAACAGAAAGAGGTTCAAATTGGAGACTTCTAAATTTATTTCAGATTGATTTTCCAACTTCTGTAATGAAACCCTACATGCCTGAGGCTGGCAGTGACGACATGAATTGCGTATTGCCTATCGCAACAATCTTCATACATGCTCATTGTCATTAACGTTTTGACTGCTTTTATGGCCATGTTTATCTTTCGCTGTAATTTCATCATCGTGTTCTACCTGCTCTACACGCATTGTTCACAACTCTGTAAGCACGATGGCCAATGAAGAAATGGCCATGGAGAATAATCCAATTTTCGAAAACCAAAAAACGCATGTTTATTTGGCAAATAGCTTTCTGTAGGTATAATTGGATTGTGTTGCCGCGCCATCTATTGCAGAAAAAAGCTGCTGTAGTGCTTGTATTGCTGAAAAGGCTGAAATGATAGCACCGTAGAGGTTTTTGACTTTTTGTCATCTTTAATAAAAGAGAATGCACCTTATGACGAAACTGGAAGATTAGAACCAACTGGATGTGAAGATCAATAATTCGTGTCAGGCCCCTGTGATTGGTTACCTAAGTATTCTTAACTTTATTGCGTAGTTAAATGCATGAAGTATTTTCGGAAGGATCGATCAGCTGTTAAGTGTAATTATGGAAATGTCACGTATAAGTGGACCTCTTACGTCTTCCAGGATTAGAGTGGTTGAAAATACTTCAAGTCTGCAGTAATATCGAAGAGGCTTTCTGCGCCAACTAATTGCAGGTTTACGTGGATTAGCAGTCTGTTATTTGCGACGACAGTGACCTAAGGCAGTAGCCCACGTGCATTGTGATTCGTAGGCGTGATCCGTGAAAATGCTGATGAAAAATTATTCGCTAGTGTAATTGATCATCAGAAAGATGCAGGGCATGGTGCATATATCATGATATAACACACATTGTATACCGGTGGTATACTGTGTCTTGCTCAAGAAATTGAGAAAAAAATCAGTTGTGATTCGCTATTTCTTTCTATTTACTGAAGCAAAGCAGCTGGCATCAATGTTAATACCCATTTCGCTAGAGAAAATAAAGATACATGAAATTCTGTTTTCTCTAGCGAAATTTTCCTTTCTTCTGGGATTTTCTAACAATTTGCACACGATATTGAAGAAGATACAGACATTATTCACGTCAACATACAGATCATGATAAATTAATTCGATATGGGACACTATTCTGTCGACACCCTGTACACGGAAATGTGCTGCCCCTGTAGGACGGCAAACAATACTAACATGCTGCTTTACAGCAGCCCCTGCTTGTGGTTTGACGGGGATTTTATTTTCATTAATTATGACAATAATGCTTATTTCTGAAAATAACAACCTGAAGCCCATATTGAACTAGCAATTACCGATATACATTAGTTATGCAATTTCAATAACGATGATAAGAAAATATTCGAATTTAATGATGTTTTAAAAGGTGGAAACGAAGTGTGCAATTCCTGCCAAGTGGAAATAACAATTTAAATGTCAACGACCTGGAATACCTGCAATTGTCAGGGAAATTGCCACGGTGTTGGAGTATCATGGAAAGGTGATTCAGTTTTGAAAATGACAACATATCTAGTTCTTAAGTAATACAAAATTCAAGAGATTGCTTCCAATTGTTAGTTAGCCCTGCATTTCTAGTTCATAAAACCACTTGCAGACTTGAGTTGATCAAGTCATCAGATGCTAAGGAAATCAAGCTTGTATAATCCATCGAAGCAAGCGTGTTTGTGTAAGATAACAATGAAATTATCATTTTAACCTAAATTTGCTGTATTCTTATGAAACATTTTGTGATTTGTTATTGTTGCATTTTAGTGGTCAGGCTAGTCAGGCAAATTTGTCTTGAAAACTAGAAAAGTAAGGGAAATTGAAAGGTTAATTTCTGGTTAACCCCGAGCTTGTAGCAGTCAGTAACATCTGCAAATCTGTTTTAGATTGTGTGTAGGTGGCAAGAAAATACGATTGATCTAATGCTCGATTGAGCTCCTAATTGGCTTTCCATTAAGGACCTTTGAGGATAGCCCATTGAAACTTCGTAATTGGTAAAAATTCGGCTTGGTCCGAATTTTCAAGCTTCATTCTTGCATTAAACCAAATGCCGTTCCACTTGAACCTCGAAGTGCCAGTCTGGTCTGCACACTATTCGATTAAACGCTTTAGCCACATTTCATTTTCGCTTTTCTTCGTGTATCTGTAGAGACTGCGGCTCGGAACGAGACGGGGTCAAAAGGTCAAACACGCGCTAAAGGCTTTGTGGGCTGATGGACCCAAACAACCTCTTAGATTCTAATTAACTGGGGATTATAATAGTGTAGCTAATGTATTTCTCGTTCTGTCCTGTCAGGTCGTAAAACCTTGGGCATACGCTTGACCTTTGATGCGTGAAATAACGATGACGTAATTATTTTAGCAATTATTAGCGACTCAGGGTCTTGTTTTGGCGCCTTTGTTCTAAACCACCGGGGTTTAATTTTCTGGCTGAGAAGCGAAATCTCGACCCGAGCAAGAATCCATAACCGGAATTCGGTCACACAACACACTCTTCCTGTCTGGGAGATAATTCCGAGAGCTTCAAAATCGATTTCCCCAACTTTTTTTTTCTATCCACTCCTTAGTTAACTTCTCGTTCTGCCTGTCCTCCTGACCGTACTCTGATGGAGCTGAAATCCCAGTAGACGCCTTGTTTTCTTATCAAACGGATTGCGAACTGATATTTGTTAGAAGCTGGTTACAAAATTGATAGCCACCTGGTTTCAACTCCAACTTGGTGTAGGCCTACGACCAACCTGAAATGTGCAGGGTGTCCGAAAAGACGATGACCTAGTGGGTATCGTCCTTTTGGGCAGTTGTAAGGACGTTCTCACCTGAGAAAAACCCATACGTGGTACGGGCAAAATAATGAAACAGGGAGTCTGGATGTCTGGAAAGTAGAGGAAATTTGTAATTTGTGGAATTTTTGTGGCACAAACAACTTTGATGGGCACAGCGTTTCCACTTTCTGGAATGCCAGTGAAATTTAGATAGTTTACTGTTTTTTAAAAGCGATTTTTTTAAACAAACTAACATTCATCATTCACATGGCTAGAATTTTTTTTTTACAAAAATTTGCCACTGTTTTTCCTTAATTATTATTTCTCAATATTTTGTTCAGAAAATGTTGCCTATTGCTAAACAAATTTTTGTACGGCGACATAGACTAAAACTATCATTTTAAGATCTATTTTTTTATTTTTTTTATTTTTCATACAATTTCAAAAGTCCGCAGAAATGCAGTACTGTGTTTTTCATAAAAATTGCCCGTTATATTTACTTCACTGTTAATTTCTGTACTAATTATATAAATTCATTACTTGTGATCTAAATTTCCGAAACTTTTCGCCTACGGCGAGTTAAACTTCGATTCAGGGCTTGAAAATGTATGTACTATTTTTGTGGTTTAATATTGTGCGAAATGTTAGGAAAATGACTGAAAAGTTATCAGGAAATGTCTGGGTAATCGAATTGAGAATTTGAGTTGGAACCCTGTAGTAAGGACTCTACAGTGCTTTAGCCACTTGAAAGTTGATGCTGGCAATATTCCTGATGATTAATTAAATGGATTGATGACTCCATCGATTTAAAGAGGAAGGTTACCAGTGTCTTGGCTCTGTATAAAGAGAAAATGCGTTAAATCCGTAAACACTGTTTTAAACTTACCTGGATATTTTGCAAAATGCTCCTGGAAAACCTGGAAAAGTCGTGGAAATTCCTATCAATTCTGGAAATGTTTGTGGCGCAACAATTTTGATTGTTAAGAAATCTCGCAGAAAAGTTTAGCAAAAGATCGTTTCACAAAAAATTTCTCTTGCATGCGTTTTCCTTTCACTGTTATTGCTTTTTTACTTATATCTAAAATTATTTTATTAACAATTTCATAAAATCCTCGCGAATGGCAAATGATATTCCTTTTAATTCAATCAGTCCTTATCAAAACTCGCTCAATTCTAATTTTTTTATCAATGTGTCATCAATGTGTCATCATGAGGATCAATGCTGACATAGGCGTCTGTATCGCGAAAAAGTGATGAGATAATACTTGAACGACCACATGTTGGAGACCCAGTTTTGCATTTTTCATGCAAAACCGACTAAGTAACTAAAATATAACAAAGCAACTAAAATCTAGGGAGGAACATCAGTATATGCAGCATGCAAATGGATTGATGACTGGATTTTAAATACGGTTTCTAAGCACGTTACTTGGCCATTTAATGATGTGAAAATTCGTCGGATGTGTAAAAAAGCTTGTTTTAAATTGTCCGGAGATTTTGACAAAGTGTCTGGAAAACCTGGAGAAGTAAGAGAAACTTGATTCAAAATTGGGTTAGCCACTTAAAATGTCATTTTCAAGTGGAATGAGTTCCTCGTTCGTTCCAGCGTTACGTGTAAGCTTGTTGTCGTGAGTAATTTCAGGCTGGAGCTTTGTTTCCCCTTGAAGGAATTTCTGGAGGTATGATCCCTTAAATAATCAACGTGCGAAGACGACATTTGCTCGAAACGAATGCTGGAAGTCAGTTTTTCTGTCGGTGTCATTGCCCTCGCCCAGGTTAGACGTGGTGCTCGATGCTTGATCAAAGAGCTACAAATATTTCGTACCTCCTTTGCTTTACTTCCTATTGCTTTCTGGCTATGGAGTTATTTGGGCAAAGTCTCTATTTTCATATATATTGAAATTAATACGTTGTTGCTCATTTTTTTTTCCGTGAAATTCAATCGCTTTGATGCGATTTCTTCTGCCTCGCATGGCGGCGATCATTAAACGCCAACGTTTATCAGCTCGTGTGGGCCTAAGTTGCTAGGGGACCCTTTTTTGCGAAAATAGCAAAAAAAAACTTATGGGGCCGTTATTTAGACGGCTAATTTGGCGAATCCCAAGGAGAAATTGACGAGCCTTGATTAATGCATTGTTCGTGATGTCATTTGCCGCATGGCGTTCTGAACGTCCACGTAGTACGGGGGTGGCAGTTGTAACTAAAGGGAGGATCTGGATGAAAACATGGAAGCTGATGGAGTGACTATTTCTGGCAAATGTTTATTGGACTAAAGTCCATCATTTGTAATCCTATTTTTTTTTACAAAAATAAAGCACCTGATCCTCAAGCACGCCTGGGGTTGACGCGGTGAGCTAACGTAAACATGACATCATGTGTTTGTCGCGAAGTTGCCCTGTTCCAAACGTGCACAAAATATTTAATACAATATCAATCCAAATGGTGCAGTATATGCAAGAATGGCACATGCCATAGCTGTTGCAATTTATTTTTTGTTTTTGCGCCTTTTTGTGTTTATCCTGACCTGACATAACCAGGCAATCACTGCCAGCCCATCAGCCATCAGGAGAAGCCCACTTATTGCATATATGGCGAAACAGGGCATGTTTTGAGGATCTAAGCTTACAACTCATTAAAGGGTTCCCCCTAAACCCTGGACAACCTGGATATATAATAAACCAGTAATAAAAAATTATTAGCATCTTGAGGGTGCAACAATCTCATCTGAATATTTTTCAATGGCGTATCCTCTTCTTTAATCTCGTTTCACTCCAGCGTTTTTCAATGCAAAATGGCGACTATCGAAGCAGTTACCCATAATGGGCCATAAGTTTTGCTGTGGCTATAAAACGTTCATAAATAATTGTTTACTCTGGTGAACACTCACTTGTCATCATGGATGAGGCGTTTTATGGCGTCAATGTTTAACTTATGCGCAGTTTCTGTAGCTTGCCTGGCCGTTATGCTGGTTGTACAGTCTCTGATTATAATCATTGAATCCAGTTACTTCCATCCATCTCTTTGAGGACACTCATGTGGGGTTTAAAAACTGATGCTTGCCATCAGATTCACGCTATGCAGAGTTTTGATTACCAGAGAGATTACGAGTTCGTGAACTTAAGGGAAAATTGTTTATCGACTGATGTCTGATTAATTGATTGTCGCCTGACCGAACTGGCTGGCAATAAATTCATTGTATTTGAAACTAATAACGAATTTGTAAACAGTGATGGAGTCTGTTTGGAATCAGCCCTTGTCTCCAAAAAACCTTTGGCTAAAAATAAACAAAGGAATAAGGCGTTGCCATGTCTGTCATCTAATGTTCGATATCACCATGTGGTGAGTTAAATTAGGATTCATTATTTCTCTTTAATGGCAAATATCCCCTTCATTACCCAAAAATTCCTTATCAGAAACTCCTTGTTAGCCAAAAACCGTTTATCGGAAAGTGTTTTACCCAATTCATGCTAAACTCATTTTATTATAAGCAATAATAATTGATTCCAACAATAAATATATTTAATTATTATAAGAAAATTGTACACTTAGTGGTAAATTTGTGTGTAGGCCCAATTCTGAGGTTTGGCGGCACCCAATAGAACAGCTACTTTTATCCCATTTTTGCTAATTTTCCGGGCTTATTACCAGGTTTGTGAAGCAGGGTTTATGTATGTGACCCTCCCGTTGGTGGAATAACTGAGTATTAGCCAAAAATCGCTTATTAGAAACTCCTTGATACCCAAAACCGCTTAACTCACTCTACCCTCTATCGGCATCCTGGTGTGCATTCGAAGTATTTCAAGATGTGCAAGACATGCACTTTCACAATGAAAACAATTAAATTTGTTGTCACACACCCTTTCTCACCTAGAGTTCCAGACCGACCAATTTGTTGCAAGTTGGTAACTAATGCCACGTAATGGGCTCATTTAACGGCACGTGAATCCCATCAAATCTTTAATTCAAATCCCTGGTGACGTAACGTAATTTAGTGGCTAAAAAGGCCACTGGTCCCATGTCACGGCTAGGGTAATCTCAGGATTTGATTACGTCGCTGCTCGCTCGTCTAATTTAATAAAATCGTTTGCGAAGGCCGCGATCCTACAATTCGCAAGATCCAAGATGGCGGCCGGATCTAATCCCTGCGCAAGGTGGCCCGCTTATGGGCTTATTACGGCGATTGTAAAAGAAAGTGGAGACTTGGCAGTTTGTGCACGGTGTCGTTTATGCCTCGTTGAACAAACGAAACGATCAAATTGTAATTGCAATTATGAAGTGGCATAGGCATTGCTACCGATGCAAAATAAAATCCTCGTGCCTTAATTAGGAGCGTGAATCCGGGTTTACGTGGTCGTTGCACCATATAACGAAGCTATTTTGGAACTGGGATTTTAACGAGGAATTAACGACACGCAGATTGCCTTCGAGCCTGAGATTCAAATGGCGTATTGGGATTGACGACAATGAATGTCGCCAAGAATGACTTCCGCCTTCTTGACGTGCCTCTTACAAGAAATGTGAACTATGGACATTCTTGTACACACTGATAGCTGAACTATTGCCAGAAATTACTGATCTTTTAGGGGCTAAATGGTTAAGGCCGTTTGCTGTCTGACTGATTTGATGGTCCTTGTTTCCTGGCACACTAACTGATGGAGCACTGATCAAATTCTAGCAATCAACAGTTTGATATCTGTCTGTCAGAAACTGATGGCTGCCAATAACGATGTTTTATATCAATAGGACTACCCGTTACTGTAGAGGATGTGGTTTTTTGATCGTCTCAGTAATACCTGTTGACTTTGCAAGCAGTTTGCCATCTCCTAGCCATCAATTAGCAGTATTACAGGGTGCCCACGCTACCTGGAAAACAGGTAGTTTTCAGATAATATTAAAATGGACTGACTGGCTTTTTCCCATATGTGTATGTATAGTGGTGAGAGATTACTAAACACAATTTTGTATTAGGAAAATCTCTGGATTCATTAACGATAATGTACATGTACGTCAATTGGTTGCATTATAATTGACAATATAAAGTACTTGGTAAAACTCAATCTGTTAGAAATACTCTTGTCAATAAAAATATGAAAATTTAAGTAAAACATGGCATAGAAATCAGGGAAATAAACAATTGTAAAAGTGTTATTACCCTGTGATATTCAGTAGTTACATGTATAAGTGAAATTTTGAAATTTATTAGCAATAACAGCACGAAGTTCACGAAGAGCTTGTGAGTGCTGAGGTGCATAACGTTCATTAAAAGTTTAAAAATTTGTTGTTAAAGTCATGTCATAAACAAATAAATTCGATACATAACTACAGTTAAAGCCAGTTAATATAAAAATACTATGCATAATTAGGGAAGGTTGATTTGATACATTTGTACTATCACATGGACATTAGTAAAAATAAAATTGCATAATTAATAAATTGACGCCAAATGAAATTCTGCCAGTAATTTATACCTAATAGATCAGCAATTTTCAATCAGTTAGTTTTTTAGTTTTATTTTTAATTTGCTTCTTGTATTTAAGGAGAGAAAACAATGGAATATAACACAGCTTAACAGAGAAACCAAGGAATGTCAGGTAATTAAGATCTATGGAGAGAATCAGAGAATTAAAATTAATGGCGAGAATCAGGGAATTAAATTATATGGAGAGAATCAGGGAATTAAAATTTATGGAGAAGATCAGAGAATTTGAAATAGGGGAAATTTTTAGGGAAAATCAGGGAATTTTAATGGGTTGGCTGGACTTTTCCTTCAGCATGTATGAGTTGTAGAAGATATTCCAAAAATCAGATGCTAGGTTACCATTTGCCTGCGCATACGTGTTAATTAATTTCTGAGTACTGACAGTTACCATGAGCATTAGCGCCAATTGGAGAAACACAGCGTAAAAACACAACATTTGGGTTTCTCAAATCATGTCCTGCTAATTTCAAAGCATTTACGTGTAACTAAGTCATTGAATCTCTGCTTAATTCGCTGGCGATGACAAATAATGTGACGAAGCAAGCCATATCGTACTATCCAAATGAATTACTGCGCATTTTGTTTTTAAATATAAATAATAGCAAAATGCTAAAGTGACTGTATGATCGCAATACTGTTCTAATCCAGTCTTGGAAAGCCCCTGGACTTTTTGATTACAGGGAAGGGCCAGATTCCTCCAAAGTGAACATGCATGATGCCATCGCTCAACACTGTATTTAAATTAGACCAAAAAGAGACAGTGGACTAGACTGAGAGAGGATCTCAAGTTAATCTTATAAATTAGCATTTTTGCTAACAAGGAAATGTCCTTTCTCAAAGCAGTGGAAATTGATAAACGACGGTGAATTGCTATGTAGAGCAAGCTACAAGGGCAATGACCCTCTTTAACCTCTTTCGTCTTCTTCATCCGAGCCCGTATTTACAGAAAAATGCAATTCAAAATAAAAAAGTGTGTGGATAGAAAAATGCTGGAGCTAGGAGAAACAGAAAGGTCAGATGACGGCGCCATGGCGTATTTATTGGTAATTTATGGTACGAGCATTGCGTCTGTTGATCGGAATTAAAAGAATTTGCTCGAATCACTGGATTTGGAAACGAATCCAACGAATTGGAAATGGGTGCCCCTTGGCAGGCGTTAAATCAAGGAATTGTTTTTTATGCAATCTCTGGAATCCCTTTATTTTATTCACGATATTCTACAGGTGGTATCAAAGGAGAGCCAGTTAAGGCTTTTCAAAAATATAATATTTGTGGTAATTATTTTTGGTATACTTTGGTAATATTTGTGGTAATTATTAAAAAATAAAACGAGTATACATGAAATTTGTTTAAAGATTTATGCAGTACTGCAGGCGAGTTTTTTGTGAATACTTAAGTGGATGTTTACAAAAAATGTTTCTTTTGTTTCATAAGAACGAAGGAAACGACGTGCCGCAGGCCAAATTTTTTAAAACAAACAGGTCCTAAATTATGATGGCTAATCATATGATACATTTCTGCGACATTTAAAACGGGTCTCGATGGAGATGAGAAGAATGTGACCCCAGATGTGATCCCATATTATGGGTTTTGCGACGTATAGTCGAAATAAGTATTTTATCTACTGATGATGAAGATCACAATATAGGGGTGTTTTATTAATAAACATGTTAACTAGTCTAAACTGTTATCCTTAGGACCGATGCTGAATATTACTGAAATTTCGTATAAATGAATTTTAGTAATGATGGATATACTGTGAAAGCGGGAACCCTGTAATGATTCCCGCTTTCTGGAAAGTTAGGAAATATAATTCCAAAGAAATTGTGATAGTTTGCGTCAGCCAATAGATTAGTCATCATATTTTATAAAATTGTGATAAAATCCATCATTTTTTCTATTTTTTAAATCTCACGTCAAATGTTAGGGAAATGACTGAAAAGTTGTCAGGGAATGTCAGGAAAATGGATTTGAGAATTTAAGTGGGGCTCTTGTGTTATCGATGTTTGTGAAAGCCAAAGTTACTTCAGATCACTGCATATTAGCCACTTTAAAAATTAACAAAAGTGTAAGTTAACTATTGCGTATTTAATCAACATTTGCTACAAAAGTGATTTATTATAACCAAAGTTGACCACTACTTTTGTGTTTCTCAAAACCAAAAGATGAATTGAGTTACAAAAGTTGATTTCGATTGCAGTTGGTCATGCGTGGTCATGTGAAGGATGACGTCATTGATTTGCGCCTTACGACAGCCATTAGGTACAAGTTTTTAATTATGTACCCTAGATGGCGTTGATTCTGTTTATAAGTTTCGACGCAACGTTCTATTCTTTGCATATGCATGTATAAATATTAATAGTTTTAGTTTGGAATTTCTCAAAACTGACAAATTTATTGGCTCACGCAATTTGTATTTGAGCGGCCGGTTTTCGACGAATTCTGTTTGTCGGAAATTCGATTATTTCACGAGATTACGCCTTAATTTGTTCACGAATTGTCTGAAGCGACATCTTCGAGATCTCGTTGATTTCTGGAGGGCCTCATTTTTGCTTCGATTGTGTTTTTTTGGAAAATCAATTTTCGCCGAATTGTGTCTTCCGGGAATGCGCTTTTACTCTTATGTACACAACGACTTGTTATTTATGGAAATTTCGCCCTGGAATTGGCCCGTCTTTATTTCATGCACGGATATGCTCTTGTCGAGCATCGAGAGGCACATAAACACTAAATGTCACGCAGATATGCGTGAAATATTTACCGAGAAATGACAAAAATACAAATAGAAATTTCGATGGAATCAATAGCTATCGCACGGATGAGCGAATTTCACTTTTTTTCGCTCCAGGGTTTTCCCCAGTGGATACATCCCCCACATAAACATGGCTGCTAAACGTTATACTGAATACTTACCATGAGCCGTGGCCACTTTGGATTCTGCGTTTCACATTGGCAACGCATCAATGTCTTGTGTGACCTTCTCTGCATGTTTTCTGGACCTCTTTGAAGAGACACTTCTTGCGAATGAATGTGCCTTTTAAACATTTAAACATGTTTTCAGAATAGACGTTTCGAGTTCTTGTCGCGGTTTTTACCTGTCGAGAAAGTAGTGTAGTTATTTACGAAACAAGAGTCAAACCTACAAGCACTTTTACAGTGTTTGTATGCAGCCATCTGGAACTGGGAATAAATCATCGATTTCGAGCCCGTTTTGGAAGAATTTGCAGGAAGTGATTACATTCGGTTGAATTGTGTTCAAGGGTTGGGCGTTTGGTAAAAACTCAATTCAAGAGACAAATCGGACTTTTTCCAACAGTTCAGAATTGATGGTTTAATTCCATATTTAGCGTAAGTGAGCATCAATAAATAACACGAACATTTTTTGAAAAGCTCAATACACGTGTCATTACAAATTAAAATGAATCCAGTTGCGTGCAATTCAATGAAATGAAAGGAAAATGGAGTCAGCTGAAATGAGCTTACATATCCACCACCTGCCAAAACTACATCAGGAGTTAAAAGCTAATCGCAATTAAATGATAAATATCAAATACAGTGAAACCCATCGAGTTGGACACCTCTACAAGTTGTACACTCAGACAGAGATGTTGTGTAGTATGAAATTCCCGCATACCAAAGATGAAAAGTTCTGCTATATTGAACTATACGTACATGTATTTGGATTGTCATGGTGACATGTTTATGAACATACATGCACATGTATATCTACAGTATTGTTGACCAATTTTAAAAACTTTCATCATAAAAACAGGCACCAGGTGTATTAATGGCTGCAAAAGCACGAAAAATTGAAGGATTTCGTAACGTTTTGCTTGAATTGTGGACTCGTTGCTTATCGACAATCTTAATTTAAGTGCTTGTATTATGGTGACATTTTACCATCGCCAATAGACGTGTCGGTTTTTATTTTTTGCTAGTAATTAATCCACAATTAGCTGTTACATATTCCTTTACCTGGACTCTTAAGTCAACAAACAAACAATTTATAGTACCGTTGGGTGCAGTTGATGCTTCCTTCTGTTTTCCAAGAGGTTTTAAAAATTCTTTGAAAGTACATGTCAGCAATCATCCTCCGGAGATGGCAGATTATGCAGATGTTTACACGTGTATTTTGCACCAGTAATAATCTTCGTCAATAATTGTATGTTAATATTTATGCGTAGCTTCAGTTTAGACGTAAATGATTATCACACAGTGTTTAAAATAATTACAGTAATATGAAAACCGAAGTTCGCGTCAATTCTGGATTTCATGGCAATTTGTGCTTTCCCCTCCAACTTGTGTAATATATTCCGTAGCCTTTCGAAACACGTTTTAACACCACACTCCTTAAGGCACACTAATGGTGATTAAATAGGCAAACAAGCCACCCCAATCGTCATGGATTAGCGCTGAATGCCGAGTCATCATTAGGCGTTATGTTTACATTAGCTCAAATTGGGTTGAACATGTAGATTAATTTATACCCCATTTATTCAGTGGATGTGCATGGCGAAGAACTGGCTAACAATTTTACTCTGTTCTCATTTCATTGATCAGATGTACAGTGTAGACTGAACATTGTATGCCATTTGCACGCAAATAGCATTTGAAGCAAATGCATTTTTATAATTGGTGGTCTCCTTAGCGCTTGTCTCATACCAATTAAATATCTATCAATTACTGTATTTTCGGTTTTATATATATAATTCCGATAAGGTTTCGTAAAGTGGCTGCTCCAAATGTACACATACATGTATTTATACTGTATTTTAACTCTGTTTGTCTAGTATACAAGAGTGACACCTTGCTGTCGGAATTTATCCGATGTTTTTCTATATGCGTTTTTGTGTATTTTGGCGGTTTTTTTATTTTTACCCTATTCCGCAATGTAACTTTGGCTTAGTTGCCCCGGAACGCCAGGCAATCACTACCAGCCTACGAGCCGTTAGGAGACACTCACTTTCTCGTAGTCAGGAAAATAGATATGACTTGGAAAAATCAGAAAAATTCGTGATGTCTTGACGTTTGTTGTGGCGCAACAGTTTCGATTAATAAGAAGTCTCTCACCAAGATAATAGAATAACTGTAGTTATGATCTAGTTTTCCTCACAAAATGCCGCTTATGACGTTTCCATATTTCTGATGAAAAAAAAACACATACTCTATTGGTGATCTGGTATTAAAAAATGCCGTTAATATTAAAATAGCTATTATTTCTGGTAACTTTAAAAAATCATCCTGCTGCGTTGTAATATTTCCTTATGTTTCTTATGAAAAATCCACTAAAATAAACTATTGGTGATCTCGCTTTTTTTTTTGTAAAAAAAAGGTTCCCGTCCACTCGACCCAGCGCTAACCCCTGTGGACCCCATTTTTTGCCAATGGACCTAACCTGACCGA
>JAQGAF010003698.1:0-16604 GCA_034687865.1 Kryphioiulus occultus
CTACACACCTATCCTTGCACAAACATGGCGCCACCATACATCCGTTCTCTCATTTGCCCATGTGAGCTTCCGTAGATACTGCTTCCGTAGCCCTGCATTTTGAGGTAGTCTAGGATAATACGTAAGTACCATAAAATCTTGTTGGATTTAGCGAGCTATATAGCAACTCTTCGGAGACTGGTATGACATCTATAACACCTCGACAACCTTTATAGTAACTCAGTGTTTCTAACTTCCCTGTATGTTTTCGACCTTTACGAAATCATTTTTAATCGACTAAGCGGCGTCCTCAAGGGCTGAAATTCGGTACACATCTTCTATTCACCTGACATTTCATGTCATTTAAAGTTTACGAAGTGATTGAGTAATTGAGTACTTTAAACTTTTAAAAAAATGCTTTCGAAATCATGCATGGTGGCCCCACGATGCCTTTCGTTAAAAAATCCAGTCGAAACCGTCGTGTCCCAGAATGCATTTCGTTTTAACAACTGCTCGAACGCACATTATGAAAGGTGCACACTTTGAAAAGTTTATTTATTACAAAATTTATATTAACTTAACGTGGTTCATCATGAGTAATTAATAACGTGCATGGTGGCCCATGATGCGTTACTTGTACGTTCAAAATGCATTCGGAACCGTCGTGTCCCAGAATGCATTTCGTTTTAACAACTGTTCGAACGCACATTATGAAGGGTCGACGCCAAAAACGAGTTTTCCTGACGCCTTATTATACACTCAATTGGATAGTCCATTAGCACAAAATCTAGGGTGAGTATCTTTTCGTAGACTGGCATAACACCACGATATTACAGTCCCGAATCAGAATAAACACTTTTCTGCGCTACTGAATTAGCACAAAATCCGACAAATCCAGGGCGAATAATCGGACGACCCTCGTTCTTCGGGTCAAGCCTTATATTTCGCCAGGGGTCGTTCATTAATTCCGTCTGAAAGGTGGACTTTCCATCGCCCGTGGACAGCAAAGACGTCCACATTCACAATCCACATCTGGTGGTTGGCAGAAAAGGGCGACATTAATTTCAGCCAGATTTCAGATTTAGGGGGAAGTCGTCAAGTCGATCCTGACTCCTGAGGGAAGGCAAATCCGAATCGCCCCAGCCACCAGCGCCTTTTTTTTTCGGGTTCGCGCAAGATCGTTTATCAGGCGGGCAAAAAATACGTGTCTATAAAAGACATTCTTGACGTTGGCGGCAGTGGAGGAGGCCCAAGGGCGAATTGCTGGCCCGAAGCGAAGCAACAGCAGAGTCGCCTTTTGGTTTTTTTTCCTACTTCTTCTTTCCTTTCCAGTTCCCCTTCTGGCGGCTGCGGCGCTCTTGGAAATCGGGCACAGATCGCCCAGGGAGACGCGTGGTGCCGGTTGCTTCATTCCGCTGTCTCTCCCTTCTCTTCTGTTCTGCTCCATTCGACGCCAGGCTTCAGCGGTGAGAGGACGGTGTCAAATCGTTGGCAAAACTGCAGAAAATCACGAAGAAACGAGGAATCGAAATCGACGCTTTAGAACGTGCACGGGATTCTAGAACGCAGCTGAGAATTCCACATTTCCAAGTTTCGAATCTACGAGCCAGGCGTTCCTTTTTCTGCCTATCTCGTGCTTCCGGTTCGACGATGTGATTTCCGCCCCGACCAGGACCAGGTATTTTACTTGCCGTGATTTAATCGTGTCAATCGGGATTGCCGCTGATTCAGTCGCGAAACGGGACGAGTGGCTCAGTGGTCGCAGAATTTTTGTTTTGTTTCGAATACTTTCGCCAACCCATGTGATCTACATGTATGCGCGCGATGCCAACTTGGAAGACACTTTGCGAAAGTGCTGCTAGGCCTAACTTTGTTCGCTGCACGGGCTGCGAAGACACCCTGGAAAATCGGCCTCTGGTCAACGAGGATTATAAAACGAGAAGTTGTCAGCGAACTTGGGACTCGATGAACTAACCACGTTGAACGGGTTTGTAAAAGGTAATTTGGTCACGTTTTCCAATTTCCTGTCGTTGTTACTTCTTGGTGTAGAATTTTAGCAATGCCATGATCAGCCCTATGGCGGCTTTTTTGCATTGATACACGATCCTTGACATCTGTATGGTTTACTTAGGACATGCTAAACAGTAACGCGATAATTAAAAAACGTGGTTGCTTGGTGCTTACCGCGTTGGTAGCTAAGTGAACAGATTGCTTTGACGGTTTTTGCAGTGGGTTGTGGGAGCGCGTAATGGCAATACTCTGTGGGAAACGTTACAGTGTTCCTGGAATACGGAAATATTACCGAGTTTTAATCTCGTTTTCCATTTAATCTTGGTTTTCGCCATTATCTAGTTTGTAAAACTAGATTTTATTTCGGTATGTCCTCAGAATGTCAACCCAACTTCACATATGCTTTCGTGCTCGAATTCCTAGGTAAATCTAGTTCCGCAGGGTTCCAATTTTATGAAAAGTCGAGGAAATGAGAAAGTGTCAGAGAAAATCACGATGAAAGTCAATTGGCTAATGTAAACACAATTATCCAATTGATAGTTTTTTTTTTAAAATGTCAGTGGGAATGGGTGGAATCGAGTTGAGAATTTGAATTGGAACCCCTCCTGGAGAAGTCAGGGAAATTTAGCAAATCTATGACACATTTTACATGGCCAGTTATCGCAAAAATCAAGAAATGATTAGCAATTCCGTGGAAAAAACTGATAATTAGATTGTCCATTAACAAGGAAAAATTATCTAACATTTCCGTTTCTTGTGAAATTTTGTTTCACCTCTTGTTTATGCTAGACATGGCATTCCTTACATTGACTTAGTATGTCAGTGTTCAGGGTGGTTAGGAAATTTTATTTTAAAACCTTGAAGTAAGGGAAGTTTAAAATCTCATCTCTGCGTGAACCCTGCATGTACAGTATACTCTTAAATCGCTGCTGCACAATGTGTTGATTAAAACATAATCTAGCGTTGTTTACTGTAGCGATGTGTCTCAGTCGAAGCATCCTCAAACAGGATTTCCTGTACTATAATAATCGTATTTGCGATCTTATATGGTTGCCATCTTTAAATACGTTTTTTACTGTAATCAGTTTCAAATCTGACTTTACGTACGCTATAACATACTACGTTTACAAGCAGAACCTGTATGTAAACATACCGGTAGTGACAACCTTTTGTAGCCATTTCAGTTTGAGGATACTGTTTTTGGAATGTTGCTGTGTGGTTTAATTTGCAGTTCATAAAACAAGCTAATAAGCATGCGAATCGGGTCATCAATAGTATTGGGATTTAACACAGGACATAGTAGATATGAACCAAACTTGGATGCCAGATGTAACAACGAATTTATTCATTCTGCAGATTCACGATGAGAAGAATCTTCTTCCATTAAGAAGTACATCTTGTCAGCTCATCTTACAATTTGATTTGAATTAGTCGAAATAACTTAGCGATGATTACTTTTAATTGTAGATTTGAGCTGTGCGTTGGGCGACCTAATGCGAGTGCTGCGTGATTCATCGAGGTGCAACCCACCTTTCTGTTTTAATTCGCCATTGTTAGAAATCAAGGTGTTGCAGGGTTGGCGAAGGTGATATGCACGAAAGGCGTCCATGAGCAGGGGAGTTGTTGGTGCGGGGGCTAGTCCAGGGGATATCTGATGATGGCAGTCAGTTTGGCCCCAGGGGGTTGCTTGCCAATTAGTTGTTATTTTTGGCACATGGTCGGCTGAAATTTAATTTTTAAAACGCGTTGTTTACAAATTTCGTAATGTGGCACGTCGAGTCCTGGCCTTGAATTTCATTCAAGTCGGAGCAAGACTACTGTAAATCACCACACTTACAGCATTCTTGACAACCTCACTGTTTATCAGAATGCACCATAGATGGCACTGTTTCTTTTTTGCAAGATTTCCAGCAGCTAGCAAATGAATGAATGGACCTACTTTCAGAGATGTGGCCAGTATGAAAAATGTGAAAATTGGGAAAAAAATGACATTTTCGTAGTTGCCAATGAATTTTACGAGACGTTCAACATAATACCCCTCCAAATTGATTATTTTTATCAGTTTTTCAAAAAAAATTGCCTGTGGCGTTCTTTTGAAGACTAATATTTCTAAGAATCTTAAAATGTGTCTAAAAATCATTTCCATGAAAATACATTTGAAATCAAATTTTTTTTAAATTTCATCTATGACGTTCTGCTTTCTCTTAAACATTGATATTTACACACAATTTTTTTTTAGAAAAGCAAACTGAAATCCACTATTTGTGGTATAGTTTTTGAAAAGGTCGTAGTTTGAGAACCGCCGTTATAGTCCTTGAAATAGCTATTTTTTCTGAAATATTAGGTGAAAAATGTGAAAAATTGCATACCAACTGGCCACATGCCTGTACTTCTGTAGTACATTTTCCCCATGGAGGATAATTCATTCCGCTCGTTGGTGCATTAAATATTAATTAAAAGACATCAGATGTTTATGCAAAACCGAACCATAAAATGTTAGTTGCACCATGGCGATGTTTCCTACAAATGAAAGCCATAAAATGGTCGTAAAACCAATATCAGCCATGTTAAAAACATGGGCTGTTTTTGCAAATGAATACATGTATATTACTTTTGGAATATATTCCCCTAACTTTCCCACCCAACTTGCCATCCTAAGCATCCTTTTTTGTGAAACCTGGCCTGGTTTGATGAAATAGCGAGGCGTTGCTGAGTACAATGTACTGTACTCGAGAATTTTTGACCGTTTCCACCCTCGCAATTTAAGGAGTTGTCCGCTGGACTATCAGAGGCGGCCATCTTGAACCCAAGAGGTCAACTTCAGAAGTCGACCCCGATTTGCCCTCATATGTTTTGGCACTCCTAAACATGTCTCACGCCCCAGCCCCTTATTGTGGCATCAGGAACCTTAATTTTGCAGAAGACAATCGAAATCTAAAGTCTTACGTCATTGAATTTGATCGTGGGCGCCATGTTGGCCTAACTGTGTCATGCCCTAAACTCAAAGCCTTATTTTGACCCGTTGTTTTCCTACTGCCCTACTCTAAAAAATTAGGCAACTTTCATGGAGACCTACTTTTACTCCTTTGTGAGCGTCATTCTTCTGCCCAGTTGGATATTTATCGGCGTGAAAATACCAACAAACTGCATGGCTAATCACGTTCTACGGCTGCCATCTTGAAATGCAGCTGGTTCGAGAAGTACTAGGCTAACACACTGAACGTTCGATTTTCAATTCGTTTCCTATTCATTTCCACAAGAAAGTTTAAGAAACGATGGGAAAATTGGGATTTTACGACAATATCTGTGACCAGTCGAACGAATTTTATACGTGGGGTGGCTGGGGAGAAGAAACTTTACTGATAGACGCATAGGTTCACCTAACCATTCATTTGCGTTGCCAAGCGAATCGATTTAATAAGAATTTAATAAACCAAATTAATAAGATGTGTATACAGTATGTGCGTTTGCAATTAGTATAATTAATCTCGCCAGCTACCTCCAGGGTAGTTGTAAGCTTATGTCAAGAGAGTTTAACAGCTCCCGAGCACGGTGAAACCTTTCTATAACGACCACTCAAGTATAATGTATTTCGCTGAATACATTGAATGGTTGGGTTTAGCATGAACTTTATTCAGCAAATTCGCACATTTCATCCAAGGGTGATACGATCTGTAGGTGTTGGCTACATGGTGTGAAGGCTTCCCTGGTTAGACAACTCCCCAGATTTGAACTGTTTTGAGCATTAGAGTGAGGCAGCCTAGGCAGGCCTGCAGACTTCTTAATTCATAATAGCCAAAAGCAACTCGATAAATGAATTTTTCAAAACTCCATTAGATAATGTTGAAAACTTCCACGAGTCAATATCGTCAAATTATGAAAAGATATCGAACCCCTGTTTAGAACCATGTGGTTTGCGCAGAATTGACAGGTTGTCACTTCTAAAACAATATGGTTCTCAATGGCAAGACGATTCGCAAACTTGCTTCTCCTGAAAATTGCAACTTTTTGAGTTGTGACACTATGCTGAAGTGGGGTTTGCGATAGGTATATGTGGAAAGCGTTTAACTTATTTTGTCCAATCCCAGTTTTAGCAGGATTGGGACTCGTGAAACAACCTGGTAAACTACATGTATTGCAAAACGATTCGCAAACTTATTCCCGAAAATTACAACTTTTTGAGTCGTGACTCTGGGAGTGCTTCCATTATTTTATCCAATACCTGCATTCTATACTGGGGCCAAATTTTGAACTTTCACAACGTTGTGTTTTTCTCAGGTTGCATTTTTTAATTGGCTGATTCAAAATTAGTCACGCCCACCGCTATTGTAATTTTGCAGCGGTGGGCGTGCCTGGCCAATTAAAAAATGCGACCAGAGAAAAACACAACGTTGTGAAAGTCGAAAATTTGGCCCCTGGAATAGGACGTCCAAGAGGGGGATGCATATGGATAGGTGTTCAAAGTCGATTTTCGATCCTCACTGTACGTCGTTTATAAACAGCCCCCTAAGCCCATTGCACAGTCAAAACATTCGATCTGCTCACTCGACCAATTTCACCAAACAGGTTGGTGCTCGCTGCCTGGTAAGCAAATGCTCAACTTTCAGCGGTTGCCTGCGACGGTTCCAGACTGAAAAACACAACGCAATACGAGTTTTTGTCGTATTGCTTCTTCTTCTCTTTTTTTTCTTCTCGTTTTCGCAGGGGTTGGCCTCGAGGAAGACGCGTTTCGTTGTCGGGACAACGCGAGTACGCGTGCGCGCACCCCGTTGCCAGGGTTACCCGTGCGAGGCTTTTGGCGGGGGAAAGATTAGTGCGGGTTCGCCCCGGGCCCTGCTCGATGCTAGGCTTGGGCTGGGCTCGGCTCGGCAGCTGTTTCTCCCATTGCTAAGCCGCACGCAGCGCTGCCCGCTTCGGGCCATTTCGCTAGCTCGCATTTCTGTGTCTGGATTTTCCTCGATCTTGTCCTCCCACTCCGTGCCCCTCGGGCCTCTCAATTCCTGATCCGTTTCTACCCCCCCCCCCCCCCCCTACTTTGTACCTAGGCACAGAACTCGTCCCGAACGCCGCGGGGCCCAGGAGCTGACTAAATCCTCACTAACGAGCTGAGGCTGATTACAAAAGTTTGTGCCAAATGCGATTGCCAGTACCGGGTGCCAGCCAAATTTCTCTCGTCTCAGCTTTTAGCACCTGTGTGGTATGCTTATTGGGTTTACGTGTTTTGCACGTGTTCTTTCTTCTCAACACGTGCATGTGTGGCTGCATGTCATGGCGTTCAGTAAGTTTCCATGGCAACCTACCGTGCCAACACTATGGGGCTGTTGTTAAAGTAAGCGGCTTAGAAGCGAACACGTCATTGTGATGTGCGATTACGTCAATAGAGAGTGTGAGCTCCACGTTAAACGTTGACGTCACGTGAAGCATTGCAAATCAATGGGAGCAGATCTCGTTCCGTGGAAAAAATCTCCAAATAAATGGTGATAAACGTGTACTACTTTTGATATCGTTTTTTATTTTCATCGAGAATTTACCTTTAAAAGAGATTTTTGTCACTTGTTTGAAACTTTACATGGACCCAACATTTGGGGGTACCCTTCTACCTGAATCACTTGTAATTCAATATTTTTGGTAAAATGCGTAAACGTGAACTTGCTCATTTTCATGTCGAAAACGCCGTTTTTGAGCGTGAACGTGGACGTGAATAATGTCACGTGATTTGCTCCCATTCACCGGCAATGGTCAAAAAGGTTGGCTACTGTAATTTTCTAGCCATTGCACACACAGGGTCCCCACAGACCTGGTATGGCCTGGAAAAGTGAGGGAAAATTCAACATACCAATAATGCGTTTTACATGGTTAACACAAAAATCAAGAATGCGGAACAAATTAAATGAAATTGTTGTCAATTTAAAAAATGATAATCTGAATGTGCTATTTCGTTATGAAAATTTGTAGTCTAAATCCTGTTTATGTATAATAAGCAAAAAATAGCATTCCATAAATTGGCACATGCCATATTTTGCATTTTCAGGGGTTTGGGTGGCCAGGAAAATTGGGTTAAAACCTGGAATTGTCAGGGAAATTGGAATTTCCTGTAAAAGTGAGGGAAAATGGATTTGCGTTGAAAAAGTCAGGGAAATTCAACGAACCAATAATGCGTTTTACATGGTTAACACAAAAATCAAGAGTGCAGAAGAAATTAATGATGAAATTGTCAATTTAAAAAACAAGAAAACTGATCTAAATTTGCTGTTTCGTTATGAAGATTTGTATTTATCTCCTGTTTATGTATAATAAGCAAAAACTATAGTATTCCATACATTGGCATATGCCATATTTTTATATTTTTTTGCATTTTCAGTAGTCAGGATGGTCAGTAAATTTGGGCTCAAACTTGGAAAAGTCAGGAAAGTTGAAAATGTCATCTCTGGGGGAACCCAGTATGCATATTTTGCTGATGACTGTCTTTAACTACAGGAAGTAGTGTATATCACAATGTATGAGCACTTGTATTTAAATTAAATCGTAATTTTTAAGGGTTTACGAGCGAAACGAGTCATGTACTTGCAATTACGACCACGATTAACGACTGTCGCACTGACAATTTCATAGTTTTCTTCCTCATGATCTTTGAATGACGACTTGGTAATCCATTCCAATAGTGAAATTCACATTTCATCATGATCATTATTAAACAAATACGATATTCTCTCGTAGTCTCATGCCCCCCAGAAGTTTCATTTTTGGCACAGTTGGAACTTGGCAAACTCTGACTTCAACCCTCCTTACTCAACTATGCAATACTTCTTTTCAAAGGTACATGTGCTTTTTTCAAAGATGTCTAGATGACAGTTTCAGTAATTTAAACTTCTGATAGCCAATGAAGTGTCCATTTGAAACGATTTTCTTGACATTTAAACAAAGTAATTGTCCAAATGTTCCAGTGGCACACAAACTCACAAAGGTAGCCTAATTGTTTGGGTGGTATTATGGTGACCTTTGACAGATACTGTACATGTATACAGGTTTAATGCAATTGTGTCACAATGCATGATTTCTGGTTTTTGGCCTCCGCAGTGTTGCGACCCCACCGCTGTTATTAATCTCTTGCCCTAAATCGTGTGTTACGCTTCCCAAATTTAGGGTTTTCGAGGGAACGACAGCGTGCAACTTACTTTTGTCATTTTATGCAATTTGGGACAACAACTTTTTCGATAACATAAAGTTGTAAATGTCGTTTGCTCGACCCCTTTCTGACTGACCCAGAGCACCTCGAAATGAATCCATTCGCCCATAAACACTGAAAATTTCAGCTCGTTGGACAGTCTTTTTTAGAAGTCCAGCAAAGTTCTTCAGGCTTGTTGTCATTTTCTGATCTGAGAGAAATAAGATGTTTGACTGAAGAGCAAAAACAAACGGATGATGCTGGTGATACCGTCAGGATGACTGGCCGTCTGGAATACCTGGAAAAGTCAGGGAATTCATAATAGCTGGAAATTTGTCGTGTCACAACTATTAGAAAAGCTGTATTTATATACTGTACTATTTCTAAAAATTTCACCTACTTCTTTTTCATCTTCATTAACATTTCATAATATTTCTTGTGAAAAATCCACTGAAATGCGCCTAAAATACATTGTGCGTTTCCATCATTACGAATATTTTTTGAAATTTCGAAAGAAATCCACAAAAATGCAGCGTTGATATCGTTACTAATATTAATACATGTACAATAAAAATCCATTACTTGTTGTAAATTTTCAAAAATTTCTCCTAAAGCATTCCCGGTATTTGTTTACGAAGTTGTCGGCTAAAATTCATCTTTTCGTAGTCCAGACTTTCTAAAATTTCCTCCATGTTGCATGTAATTGAAATGGGACAAGTCATGCATTTATTTTCCAGAACTTTCTGTCCATGATTTTAACAATACTTAAATTGCTTCGATGGATTAAAATTTTGAAAAGAACAGACATACAGCATGCAAACGAATTGTTGACTCCCAAGTTTTAAAATGTGATAGGCTAAACACGCGACTTGACCCTTTCTGACTAGAAATTTTACAAAAAAGTGTCTGGAAAACCTGGCAAAGTCAAGGAAATTTTACAGACACTTTGGCTAGTCACCCTGTACTATACAGAAATGGCATTTTTTGGACTCTGTAATTGCCTGTAGTCCAATGACTTCCAACAAGTCATTGTGGCTCATGGAGCTATATGTAGGCAGTCACAATGGGACTTTTTCGAGCGATCCCCGACATTTGGCCCCAGGCACTTTACCCTCCCATTTCCCAATGAATGTTGGGGCCTGCCTAACTTCTCCAACTGCCCCCTGGAGGCAATTTATCGATTCTCCTCTTTGCCAAACTCCAAACAACACTCATTCCTGGTTTGTGCAAGCCGACGTTGCATTTATTTTTTGGCGCTATAAGCTGGCAGTGCCCCTGGGCAGGGGGCGCCACCACGTTTATGCGCCCCACTCCCAGCACGACCTACCTGTGCAATCGCCTTGTATCATTCGACATCTGCCATTTTTTTTTCATAATTTCAACCACCACCCTAAACGTGTAATGATAATGCGGCTTGTGCCCCTCTGCGCATGGACGTCGTGTTAGGCCCCAGGGTGTCACACCCAATCAGAATGCTGGACATGCAGCCACTATTAATTAGCTGCCGTTAGTTGCTGAAGACCGTTGACCATTGCCCGCTCCTAGAGAAAGAAAACTTTTTCCTGATGAAACTTCTTGGGAATGTGTTTGGCCGTGGAAGAGATCGATCATGGGCAACCAATGACATAGCTTTTTAGACTGAAAGTGATCTTGCAGCACTGACTCATTGGATGTCTTTCAGAATCAGAATCTTGGAGATTTAAAATACTTCCAAGAAGTGAAAACAAGCGTTGGATGACTGCATCTCTTTTCTGTTGCCTTTTCTTCCCCATCAAACAACAATGAAGGCGTTTGCATGACATCGTTTATGAGCAGCCCCTAATGTTGTCCAAACTTTCGATGGACTAAAGTTGAATGCTATGAAATGGCCCAGGGTGTCTACCAGTCTGTCCGGTCATGGAAGTCATGAAACGAAATTCAGGCTCGTGGAAATGTGGATTAAAATTCATCCTTAATTTTGACATTGTCTCGTATAATTTTTTGCCTATGGAGTAGTTTTGGCCATCCATGGAGATTTGGCAGTCCTCCATGTCATCATGCGGTATAATGTCAGCATGTTGTATTGGTGGCCATCCTCCATGTCATCATGTGGTATAAAATGTTTCTGAAATTCACTATATGCAATGACATAACTTAACCTCTCCATAGTCTAATAGGCATTGAAATTAAAGTCATGAAAGTCATGTAATTTGCAACAAATTCAGCAGACACCCTGTGGCCAGGAGCAACAATAAATGCTCCTTAACAATTTTCTTCAATTCGTAGTGTCACTTTTCAGGGCTTGTCCCAATCAATGATTACAGCATACAGTATAAAGCAGTCATGGAGTTTAAAATAAAGGTTCGAGCAATAATTAATAATGCAAAATGCCATGAACACATGGATGCTAAATTTTGGATCATTCCTCCATTGCGTTCATTAGGTTGGTTCCAAGGTTTCAGGAAATTTGAAGTCTGCATGCAGCGAAATGATTTATTTATTAGCTGCAAACTTGAAGGTCAACGAGAATGTTTTAAGAGTTAAACTCCAGTTAGCAAGCGAGTTATGGCTTAAATTGATTTTAGTAGCCAGGTTCGCCAACATACATGTATACTTGTGCGTCTGTACTCAGACAGGTCTCCACCCTTTAATAATATACGGGGAGTGAGAGACTAATATACCGATTGACATCGCATCGAACCAGTCTCATTAATTTCGGATTCGAATAACAAAGATCCGTTCTAAAGATAGGCGTAAAACAAATAACAGCCGTTAACGTCGACGCAGATTCCGGAGTTTGCGAAATCGTGTGGTTGGGTAACCACACGATAAATTAAAAACAATTTACAACTTTGTTGCATTTTACCTTCCCAGGGATACCACAGAACCTTGGGATCCTGGAAAACTTAGGAAAATCATTGGAATTTAAATTTTTTGTCAACAAGTGAGATGATTTCTTAAGTTAACGTCCTAACATGACATCCATGTCTTTGTCGTGGACTGGTTCCTTCTATTTGGCTTAATTCGACAATGTCGAAATTTGCCAAATGAAAACAAATGCTGGGCATCTGCGAACTCCTAATGAAAAATTCAAATTGAAAGGGTGCATTCCTAGATGACCATATTGATCAAAAACATTTATATTTAAAGGCAGGTCCTTTGTCTTTATGTTGGTCTATGGAACCAATACATGTACTTTTTATACACACTGATATGTAGTGATGTATGCTAGTCGTGACAGTACAATACTAGTAGTGATTTTTCTTATCCATACCGATATTATAGTGATGCATGTAGGTGTCACTAAAGTATAAGTTGTAACAAGTAGTGGCGGAAATGATATAGTGATGTCAGCTATGGCAACTATGAAGTTAAGAAGTGATTTTGGATGTTCAAACTCAAACTTAATTGCATTTATATGTTAATTTTGAATAGCAATAGAGACAATGTTAATTTAAGTAAACATGTGCAAAAATGTAATTCTAAATTTGTACAAATGTGCCACTGATATCAGTAAAGTTTCTACGAATATCATCGTATATCAGTAAATTCGTGCTGATATCACCGTGAATTTTACACTGCTTTGTACTCTGTACTAATCTTTCCACAAGGAGATATTCAGTGTTGGGGGAAAACCCAATTAACAATGGTTTTTAGGTAGATATCGCCTGGGTGCCACTAAAAGTTTTTATGGCTTAATTTACATGTACATAAACTTCTGTTTCAATTTAATGCATTTTGAAGACGGTAACGATTGATTTTCTCGGCTCCTTCCTGCATCCGGAAAATCTTGATTTTTGATACGCATGGGATGGGATACCTCTTTTAGGCCCCGGAGGCCTGTTCTCTCTCTCTGCCCCGTGATTAGCGACTGCCATTTTGGCCTTCGTGGTGGACTGGAACGCGCCTGACCACATGCCTGTCTCATTACGTGCCAAACACCTAATTGAGTGCCTCTCGCCTTACCCACCCCTCGCACCCCTCACCCGCTGCTGGTCAGAGCCCTCCAACTGGTCAGCCTCCTCCTTCCTGTAACCTCACGCGTGCCCAGGCCCGCTTTCGGGAGGTTTTTTCTTCTGTTTTTTCTTTTCCCTACAGGCCCCGAGTGACTGAATTTTAAATATTTTTAAACCATAGGTAAAAAACGCGGAATGTAAACATGGTTTCGTTGATGATCTTCAGGCATCATCTTCTGAACGCGATGCATCTTAGATGGCTCTAAAGGCGCCAGACGAGTCGCTATGAAGTCTACGATAAAATAATTTGAGCGAAAAGTTACATCCATTTACTGTTACCTGGTTTTGCTCATTTGGGGCCAGAAACTAACTTTTTCGAATTTGATAAATTCTGAAAGAATCGTGCCTAAAAATGAGTTCACCCTACAGTGAAACTTCGATTATAAGCCAGGGGTCGGGACCACGGTGTATATGCATTACTGAATTTTTTTTAGTATCAGTTTTTGTTGTTTCAAGAACATTCTGAGTGCACGCCATAAAATTTGTTTTACTTTGGTTTGTGAAAGTACTTAATTTTTTTTTTTTTAAGTTTCTTGTTTCTAGGCATGCTGACGGTTAAATGAATGCCGAATAATCGAAGTTTCACTGTATGTAAAAAAACGTGTTATATTGCAAAGTTATGCAAATTGTTTGAAAATTAGACGAAAAAATGTTATTTAACTTCTTGTATTATTTACATATGATTGAGTATTGCTTACTCACGTAATCAAGTGGGTTTATACAACAAGTTGTACAACAGAGTTAAAAACTAATTTGTTTTTTTAACAATGTTTTGTGATATACATTAGTGCCGCGTAAACGCACCTTTATGTTGTTGAATACTGTATATCATCATCAGTATGGTGCGTGTTCGTGTAAGTGTATTATTTATGCTGTAGATCACGCCCAATGTCATGGGCTGAAAACTGACGAAAATAAATACTAACAAATTCCACTTTTTTATTTACAGGGGGAAAAAGCGTCTTTGACCCAACCCATCTTTGCAGCTCGTTTTTCATCTTCATCCTTGACCACCCGTGGGTTTTGCAGTGTATGGCGGGAGTACAGTGTCGCCAGACGAGTGCAAAATCCGTCTTGGCAAGTTCCAGTTGTTCTCCGTCGTCAGCCATGACGGGATTAATGTCACCAGGTAAATTTGTGGTTTCCAAAGGAGCCTCGGTAGGGCCTTAGAAATCCTCCTAATAATCTCAAATTCCCCCACACGAGGTGGTCATTTTAAATCAAAAATTTTAATAAGTTCACCTTACGTAATTTTTCATGTTTACATGTAAATGTCTGGAAAATCTATGACTGATCCTGGATGACAATGGTGTTACTGTTGTAGTCCTTCAGTTCACTTCAGGCACCTGTTGCTCTAGCAAAAATGACCATAACGTGCAAAACCTGATTGTCTTTAATCTCTGACTTCTGATGTTAGTCTTTTGCTCAACTTTAGCGGGAGATTCTCGGAGTCCGCTGTCGATGGTTGGCGGGGGCTCTCCAGGAGAGCCTTTCAACCATAAAATCACAGGAATCCCATGCGTGGCAGCCGCCTCCCGCTACACGGCCCCGGTGCACATCGACGTTGGAGGCACCATCTACACTTCGTCGCTGGAAACCCTCACAAAGTAGGCTGCGACCCTTTAATTCGCCTAAAAGCAGTAATGCTGGTCCTCTTTGGTTAACTTGTCACAACAAATTTAGAGAGATGGTTGGCATCCAGAGGACTGAGATTATTGTTGATTTTCCGTCCACCCTATTTCACCGTTAGTTACTGGCACAATGACCCTGGAGACAAATTTTCCTGCTCTAAATGGGATCACAGTATTGCCCAGCATGATCCAATTTCTGGCCATCGAGTTCGAAACTGGCTTTTGAAACCCGATCCAAATCTCATTTCTCACCTGACTTCCTTCCAGATACTCGGAGTCGAAGCTGGCCAAAATGTTCAACGGCAGCATTCCGATCGTCCTGGACAGTCTGAAACAGCATTATTTCATCGATCGGGATGGCAAGATGTTCCGGCACATCCTCAACTATCTGCGCACGAACCACCTGTGCGTACCGGACACGTTCGAGGAGCTGGACCTGCTGCTGGAGGAGGCCAGATACTACGACATCGGGGCCATGGTCAAGTCGCTCGAATTGCTGAAGCGGGAGAGGAGCATGCAGCACGGCAGCAAGAGCCGCAGTGGCGGAGGCAACGGCACCAGCGGCATGGCGGCCAGCTCTACCAGCGGCATGCTCATCGACCGTAATGGACATGGTCTGGACAATGACGATTCGTCCTACGAGCGCAGTTTTCAGTGCCTCGCCCTGCACATCAGTCCGGATCTGGGCGAGCGCATCATGCTGAGTGGCGAGCGCGCCCTGGTGGAGGAGATCTTTCCAGAAATCGCCCAAGCGCTGATGGACGCCCGCAGTGGCGTGGCCTGGAACATGTCTGATACGAGGCACGTCATACGCTTTCCACTCAATGGCTACTGCAAGCTGAATTCCCTCCAGACCATCAAGCGTCTTCTGAACAAGGGCTTCAAGATAGTGGCGTCTTCCGGCGGCGGCGTCGAAGGCCAGCAGTTTAGTGAGTATCTCTTGTGCCGACCGCACACACCCATGTAGGGGTCATTCCAGCGCGTGGAACTGAACCCGCACGTCGCGTATGGGCTCGCATGGACCAGAACACTTAAAAGTTCAAAAAATAAGGATATGAAAAAACTATTTGAAAAGTACATACTGCGATCGTAACTCATCAACCCTGAACTAGTGCATTACTGCGGTGTAACCCAAAAGCACGCATCGTCACACATTTCTATTACTCCAGATCGGTCTGTGTTTATATTTGCAAATGCATGATCTCTCAGTAGTTCTTAACTGCCAAGTCTTTTGTCGATGTAGCTCCGTTTTTACTGCCAAATTAAGGATGTTACCCTAGTTGGCAATGCCCAAACACCAGCTGGTTCTCGGCATATTTGCGATGTAGGTGTACCCTGTCTAAACCATCATGGACAGGATAGACGCTTTCAACACATTATATCGTTGCATAGATCACTCAGTGGGATTTCTCTATCTTACTCTACTTTGGCCTTCATTTGATTAGCCCTCTTTTGTTTATAATTTAGGCCACAATTTGTTTATCCTTGGGTTTTGTACAGATTTTGTACTTGCATGTAGTTCGTTAATGCTTGACACAAGCGCTAAAACATCGATATGGCACCTGAGTGCTGGCGTACCAGCCCCATCCTCAGCAAATTGGTAAATTTCAAAGAATCCTTTCCCTATACAATTGGGAAATTCGTTTTCCAAACAGCTGTTTTATATCCTTGGATTTATTCTTAAACGAGTGATAGGGCCACCACAGAAATTTTGAGAAATAACCCTCTCTGGGCAAAAATGAAAACATTAATGGGCAGTTCCCCTCCCACCCCTGCCATGTTAAAAAATTGAAAAATTGTATACATGACATCTCTGCGAATAAT
>JAQGAF010003699.1:0-16603 GCA_034687865.1 Kryphioiulus occultus
TCACGACGATTTATTCATTATTCGCAGAGATGTTATGTATACAATTTTTTCAATTTTATAACATGGCAGGGGTGGGAGGGGAACTTCCCGTTAAATAAAAAAGTTTAAAGTGTACATCTAACAGACTATTTCATCCATCGTAGGTTATATACACGTACAGTGCATTTTAAATTTACAGCATATCTGTTTAATAATACACTGCGTGGATCGATATCCTAATTGGGTACTCATTCACTGAGTTTTCGACACTATCAAATAATGCTACTGAATCAGTACAGTAATGAAAACGTATTGAATATCAAATTATTAACTGTCTGAACTATTTTTTAAAAAAATTAACGTTAGACAACTTTATTCAAATATCAAACAGATATTTGTACATTATACCCAACATTGAGCAATTTCATAAAAAATCGCAGTCACCCATATACCCTTAAGACACAGACATGGGCAGTGTTACACAAATTTTACACACTTGAAATGGATGCCATTCAGAACACTTCCATTAGCAGTGATTTTCTTTTCACAAGTAATGTCAACGACTACACATTTGTGCAAAAAACAACTAGTAACAAATGCAAAATAAAAGAAAAAGTGAAGAAAAGTGTTTATTTTAGTTGCTATCTGACTCTTGGTCAGGATCAGACTTGGACTAACCTTTATTATTTCCAAAAAAAAACGCTGCCACAGATATGACCAACTGGTCATTGTCACATTATAAATGTGTATGGCTCACGTTAGATTTTTTCCAAGTAATAACCAACATTTTAACATTCAGAAACATGCTTATGTTTGTTAGACTACAAGTTTTCGGTTTTCAAGTAAAATTAACTTGAAAACTAAGTTTCCAAAGCATGCGTAGTTCATGTACAGGTACATTCCAGATTATCCAGGATGTTGAGGAAAAACAGTGGAATACTCACAAGACCAAATAAGCAGTAATATGAAAGAAAGAAACTTGAAAACATGAGGAATACCAGGGCGAATGATAAGTAATGCCTCCACTAAAATCATTAACCTTAAAATATCGTCGAGTTAGGTTTTAAGTATCACAGATATGAGATCTCGGCAAAAGGCGAAAATAGCCACTCTAGTTTTGGTTTACTTGGATTCCCATACACTTGCTAACGGTTAAAAGAGCACAAAATAATGCAAGAGCCCATAACCTCAGTTTACCATTAAGTTCCCTCACTCGGTGATACCAGTTTCCAGTTTATCATCACGTGCTCCAACAGTAAAATTATGTCTTGCAAAACGTACAGTGTGTGAAAACCCAAACATGGAAGTCCCCACTTAATTACAGCAAACCTATCAAATGCAATCAGGGTATAGTGAAAACCTAGTTGGACATCTCTATAAGTCGGACACCCCATTATGTTGGACAGTTTTTCTCTGCATCGGGCATGTGCCATAGGATTAACATTCGAGGCAACCCTTCTAAGTAGGGCACCCCAAGGAACTTGGACATTGCTACCTTCACCACCAACGAGAAGAAAACCTTCCTGTTGTACATAATTCTTTGCACGTTGACCATAATGACTCATTTCGGAAAAATCTTCTTTCTCATATCCCTATTGTGAGAACCTCAGTCATGTTGGAGACCAGTCCACATCATCAGACAATTGGAACTAAGTTTTCTAGCGTTGGATCACGAAAAGCTTACGAATCACAACGTTCACGTACATGACCCTCCATGTTGAATAAATGGCTCGTGTTGGAGAAAATGTAATATACATGTACCATACATAAACTTAGCAATTTAATTAACTTCGACACTTTTGCAATGCACCCTAGATGTCCGACTTAAGTTTTCACTGCACTTCGGTAAATGCCCCAATGCTGCAATGCTCATTCAGACAGCTTGTGATAGTGGGCTTCTCCTAACGGCTCTTGGCTGGTTTGGTTTAGCATAAACATACACAAAAAAGGAAACCCGATAAATTCCGACAGCTTAGGACCTTTGGAGTGGAGCATATACCTTAGCATATCCAATAACAATTTTAAGAATCCTAAATATGAGGGCTGTACTAAAGGTTTTGCAGAACATTTTTTTTTATAAATTCACTTTTTATTCTACAACTAGGCGTCGGGCCCATCATTCATTGAATAGCTTAGTTCAGCTACCATGATGGATCAATGTGAGTGTATTTTCAAGAAAAATAAATAAAAACGATGGTGAAATTGCACCAATTCTGGAAAGAAAAAACTAGATTTGCTTTTTGGTGAAAAACAGTGTTGCTAAAACCAGTGAATTTTTGGCTAATTATACACGCATTTGCGTGTATGTAAAAGATCAGAACGAAAAAAAAATTTAAAAGATGGTGAAATTTTCACAAACTCTTGCAAACACTAATACTGCCAAAATCATTTCGATTTTGGTAAATTACACTTTTATTTGAGTGTATTGTCGAGATCAGGGCGAAAAAAATAAATACAATGGTGAAATTTCCACCAAAAAAAAAATGAAAAAAATATTACCAAAATCATTGAGTTTTTGGCTAATTACACTCGTATTTGGGTGCATTTTCAAGATTAGAACGCTGAAATAATAAAACGATGGTGAAATTTCTACCAATGCAGGCAAGCATGTTCTTGCTTCAAGATAGCTCGAGGCAGTTTAAATTGACGGAAATGATTTTCAAAATAGTTTTGTTCCTAAAGGATGTAGTAATAACAGGAAAAGTCTCAATGCTGTAGAGTAAAAAGCGAATTTACAAAAAAATGTTTTGCATTACTTTTGGTACGACTCTCGCATTTCGGTTAACGGAAAGCTGAAAACCAACAGCTCCAGCTGGTCAGGGCTACCATTTGCTGGCAGAAGTCATGCGAAATAAAAGAACAGTAGCTCCTAACAAGAACGCCAGGTGTTTCATCCATAGATAGTCAGGAGCGTAAAATATTATGCTTAGGCCGCACTTAAAATCCGTTAAAAAATTGAATGATCATCGTGGTAATGTCTTTCAAAGATGTCCGAATCAGAAGTTTCACTATCACTGTTCTCAAATTCAACTTCATCCAAAGGGCGGATATCCCTCTTGACACTACTGACTGCACTTTTACCTGTAAAACAAACAAGTGGATATGAAATTAACAATAAATCAAGGGCCCAGCTATGGATAATGGAATTAATCAAACTTTTGAATAACGTTTTCACTTATGGCACTTATTTTGAGCTATATTACAATAACATCATTTGCAGTTTAATTTGTGATTTGGCTTAAATTCTGTGCTCAAAAATAGTCTTTGTGTAAATTGGGTTAGTTTTATGTTTATCTGTTTATTAATGTGACTATATTAAAACGATAAAACACAAAGATAACTTAATGAATCTGGCACAATAAGCAAATAATTATTTACCAGGATTTCTGGTATTCCATTCAATATTTCCTAATTCAGGTGCTTCTTCTTCATCTGAACTATTCAATCCTACATGATCATAGTCAATCGTTATCCATGGCGCCTAGAAATGACAATTAAGTGAATAAGATTTCGTGAGGCAAGGCAAATTAAAGATCGTGAGTATTACCTTCATGGTTTCTTTTCTTAATCTTGGCCATTTCGAGTCGAGTTTCTTCTTCGGAATCATAATTTTCACGAAATTCTCAGAGATATTCCAGGTGAACTTCTCGTTTTGCACCTCATCGAAAAGGTTTATATCAACTAAGTACACAAGATCCTTCACCTTCACTCTGTTGAAAATAGAATTCAAAATTATTTCAGTTAATAGCATTACGGGACAATTCAATAACTTTTTGTTGTAGCATAGCATTGTTTGCAGTCAACTGAGAAAGGTTAGCCAGACAACGATGAGGAACACTATCATTATCAAATTAATATAACTTATAACAATTCAAAGTACACACTGCAGCAAATAGTTATTCGTCTTCCGTATTGCGCATTTTTCCCCTCTTAAATTAATGACGCCAACTACAAGGTGTCCAAATTGATTTCGCCGAACTTACTTGTACAGGAAATGTGTAGGTTGCAAGTCAATGCCATGATCTTTCACTCCAGAAATAAGGACCTTCAAATGAACAGTTGTCTTCGTGTCCCACCATATTACCATTGGAGTGACACTAAAAAAACAATAGCTTGTAAGTTGCAGCACTAATAGAACATTAAGAAAGTAGTTAAAGGATGCATAGCTTACGTGGACTGACAGCTCAATTTTTCATTATTTTTTGGAATTGAATTAGGTGTAGAGTCAGTGTTTGAATCAAGATCTTCCAGATCTTCGAAACTATTTGCAGGATTAAGAGATTCATCTTCGCTTTCTACAAAGTTCTCCAGTGTACTCTGCTAAAAATGAATAAAACTCCATATATAATTCTAAAAACAGTGTGTATGTGCAGTTCTGAACTGCATGAATTTTAAAATCATACCTCGATGTCTGGGATAGCTTTCTCTGTGTAAACTAATGGTGACAATTTGGCGTGATTTGCATCGCATAGCAAGTCAGCAAAACTAACATCTGTCATGCCATCAGAAGGATCGTACAACTCTACTTCATATCTGTTTTCCATCGATTTGGGATCTGTTATTTTCCGTAAAGCCTTTAAATAAAAAGTAGTTTATAGAAAATTCATGCGGATAAACTATGACAACATCCCCAAAAATTAACGGGTGAAAATACCATGACAAGAAGCTCCTTATAGCTGCCATCTTCGCTTAAGTGTTGCTCCCACATAAAATTGGCAGCATTTTCAGTCCAGCTATCACCTACTGGTTCCACATTGGCTAGACTGCACTTGATGGCTTGCAGTGGGAGTTTCGTAACGAAATTCTCGGGTAAGGAAAATACATCCTTACGCTTCACTGTGTGATTTTCCCCGTAATCAGCCCAGAAAATGCAAACGTCATCTTCATCTGCAGATTGTTTTCCATTTTCAGTTATTGAAAGAACTCTACTGCGGTAATAGCTTTGGGAACAATAAAAAAACAAAGTATATTAGAACATATAGTTCAACGAAGTCCAGCTTTATAATACAGGTCTCGTAATTTCATGCGTTATCATTCAAACTAAGCAATTAAATCTCACTCATTGGTCGAAGAACATCTCGCGGCACAAAACATTCCCTGAAAAATGCTCTCGGCTGATGGAGGAGATTTTTCACGAAAATAATCTTCTAAGTCATTCATAAGCTGCTCGAGACTGAAAAGAAATACAAAAGCAATGTTAAAAAAAATGGAAATTTTCAGCTTTTTAACAATGCCGATCAGTGAATTGGAGAGCATGTAAAATTTACATACCAATCTAAAGACTGACGCTTTGTGAGATAAAATTCTCCAGGGGTGAAAACAGAGGCAATGCTTACAAGCTCCAGTTCCCCCAATGAAAGGAAGGCATATGAAGGCACAACACTGGTTTCTGAGACATTCGGCACAGAATTTTTATCTTGAAACAAAGAGAAGGAATGTAAAATAAAATAAAGTATTGTCTTAATATGCAATGCAAGAATAATACTTTCAGCATTATAAAAAAACTAAAATATAGAACAGCATTATAATCAAGATAGAGCAACATATTCACACATACGATATGCATACATATATAACTTATATCTTATAATAGCGATGGGTATTTTATCTACAATGCACCCACTATTCAAATCGAACAAAAACTAAAGCTTTCTTACTTGGTGATGAAAGTCTGATGGGAGTCGGCAATTCAAAAATTCCACTGCAGAGTTTTTCCAAGTGCGCTAAATGCGTTGGATTATCCATAGCAAATTGTTCTAGGAGCTTTTTCCTGAAGTCAAAGTCATAGACATAATCGCCAGTACAAGCCAATTTCGTCTGCTTGATGATATCTTTCAACCACAGCGTGGATCCCAGAGTTAGAGCTACCTACAAAATTAATTCAGTATTCTAAAATAAATTATCTTCCACAGCACTGCACATTTTGAAACATTTCTAATACACGTCATGACTTACTGTTCCAAAAATTTCTTCATTGAGAAGCAAATCCTGGGCCATACGGTATGCCTTGATAGTGAATTCTTGATCCTTGTCGACCGGCTTAATGTTTGTCAAGAATATTTCAACAGCCTGAGGTGCAACGGACTGAAGATCGGGAGGTAGTTTTAGTAAGTCGCCAACCTACGGAATAAAAAATGGAGTGTTGGAATCGCTGGCTTGGTAGATGTTTCATCACAGCACCAATGGCATGCAATCCATTTTGAGAGAAAATGATTTCTGATATGCAGAATTCACATCCAGTTTTTGCTAAAATATTTTTAATTGCCACTTCTTTGGAAATACTTTTATGGAATCTGGATTTGTGATGTTAACAAATACTCACTTTACTCATTAGATTACTTGATCAAAATTGTACTTACTAAGACAGATGACAGCGTTCCGACATCAATAAAAACAACCCCGACTTTACGCCCAGAAGGTTTAACAGGGGTTTGGGTTAAGACGCGCACACGATAATAGCTTGAATCTTTCCCGAGAACGGCACATATATCTCCAATTTCTAGCCGCCCATGCGGCCGACAATTCATGCGGTTTGCAAAATGAAGATTCAAATCAAAATTCAATTGTATGAATGTCTTATATCCATTTTCCCAGGTTCCATCTTGCAACTGGTATTTGGTAATGCGACCGTAAAAATGTGTGGCGTTTCGCACGCTTGAAATCTGAACACGCACGATGCCACCCCGCTGCAAGTTTTCACTTGGTTTATCTGTTTCCTGAAGGAGCATATGCCGGTCACTGCACCAGTACTGACTTGGGCAACGACCAACTGATTTCAGGTAATAACACAAGGAAACTGGTTGTTTGCGTTCTTCTCTGCCCTGAAAAAAATAAGAATATTCAGATAAAATGAATAATGTGCATCTCAAAAGAACTAATTTGATCTCAGCTTCAAATGACTTTCAAAGGACTCTTACCCGATAAAATCCTAAAGCCAGCGATTTTAAAGCAGGGGGAATTTCACATGAAAGACGCTCCATAAGCGATATCAGAGCATGAGCTTGATACACGCATTTCTCAGTGGTAATGATGTGCGATATGCAACCCAGATCTGACTTGGACTAATGAAATGAAGGCGTATGAGCAATAACAAAGAACAAGTAATTTATATTCTATGGGCATGGGTTTTCCTTACCTTGACTGCATCAGCTGGAGATTTTCGCATATACTTTAAAAGGCAACTGAACCTGAATCCAAACTGGCTTTTGGACATTTCAGGAATGTCAAAGTGAATCAAACACGTTGCATCTTCGATGTTCAGCTCGTCAAGGCTAGCATCCGTAGCGATGAGAATAGGGAAGCGGCCCTCATTGTGCTCACCATGCCAATGGTTGTGAACACCTATAACAAAATTGTTATAGAACAATGTTATTTGCATGAAAATTCCAAAAAGTAAAACATAAGAAAAATTGAATACTACATACATTGAACCTGTGCTCTGGACAGTTCTTCATGAGCTATGTACACGTGCTTTGAAACGAAGGACATGACTTTGTATAAACTCTCAGCTACATCAGCACTGTAGGTGCAAATTACAGTTTTGACGTTGTTAAAGTGCAAGTTGGATTTTAAAAGTTCTGCGTACAAGAACAAACCATACGAAATTAGGACAATTGGGTTTTTCAGATTGCAAATTTCAATATCGGTTCAGTCAGCTTTATCAAACATCAATAAAAGAAAATTACCTAATAAGTCCTCCATTTTCCTATCTTCTGGAAACGCGTGCATGATTATTTTTATGCCTGCATAAATAACAGATTCGTGAAATAAAGCGCAGTACAATAACGGATTAGGCATTAAAGCAAAGAACGATTTGATGCCACTGGTCCATTTTGTGCCAAAAGCCATTATTTGAGAAGGAGTTCCAATTGGGCCACGTTTCTTCAAAACTGAAGCAAATTCTCGTAAAATTTCCGTAAGCTGAAAATCAATTCATCAAATTACAAACCCTTCTATGAGGAATGAGGTACAAACAAGACCGCTTACTTGATCCGGAAACTCCTCAGTTAGAACATCAGCGTCGTCAAAAACCAAGTGACAGAGCCTATTCAAACCTGTAGGCTTAGTTCCTTCTACCGACAGTAACCTCATGAGGGCACAGGGAGTAGCAATAAGAATATCACATCCATTCAGCAACTCGATCTAAATTTAAAATGGCGAAGATTGACTAGAAGTGACAATGTTTATATGGGTACACTGAATGAATCTTAGGAAGTGCATAAATAAGTACATTTTGAGTTTCATCATAACCTCCACCGTGAACAAGAAGTGTTCGAACGCAGCCAAGTCCGACGCCCTCCACAATATTTTGGCACTGGTCAAAAACTCGTCTAGCCGAACGCCAAGATGAGCAAACGAGCAACGCCAGAGGCTAAGGAAACACAAATGTAGCAATTAATATGAATTCGTATGAAAATAAAATCACCATCTTCAACTTTTTTGGTTCTTCCATTATACCAGCAAAACATTTCCATTCAATTATACCTCATTTCCTCGCGGGATTTTAGAGTACGTTGCCTTATCCACCAGCATTGAAATTAAGCCTGATAAATAAGTCATCGATTTGCCAGACTGTGGACCATTAATCACTACAATATTCCGCCCTCGCACGATTGCTGGCCATGTATATGACTGAATAATACTAGGTCCTTTGATTCCTATGCGTGTCAAACTCTGCAAAAGCATTTGTAAATTTAGATAGCCTATACGGCACAACTTGACAACACGAACATTTAGCTTTGCTGCCTACTTACTCTTTCAATGGCATGGAAAAACGGAGGGATGTCCAAAACAGGCTTCGGAGCAAAATTCCCACAAATGAGAATTTTTCGGCAACGCACATTTTCCGATAAACCTAAAGGGTCAACCTACAACAAACAATTTGAAAGGGTTCATGATGAGTACTGAATAAACAAATATTTTGAAATCTTCTCTGCCGGTTCGTAACCTGAATATTTGCTTTCGATTCTTACCAGCCACTTGATGGAACGAATTAATTTCTAATAAATAATTTTCAATTTCAGGTAGGTATTAGCCTAACCATTAAACATCAGCAGCCAGATGCTAAACAGCGCAATAGCAATCAATGTTTATTGTGCAAAGTAGGATATTAAAAATTACTTAACATGTCTCACCACATTTGAAAAGGTCTGAAGTTTTTAATAAGATGCAAGCTTGAGCTTACTGAAATATTTACATTCCTCCATTTTGAATACCGTGTTTCATTAAAATCAGGAACATTAGGCCAGATACCATAAGTTAAAATAATTATAAACAAATTATTGGCATTAATAAAAATGTCATTAGGCATACCATTTTATTTCTGAAAGAGTTCGCAGGAAATGAGGTAGATGGGCAATGGTTGATCGCTTTTGCAGAAACATTTTCAGTCGGAGTCCTGAGGTTAGAAAAAAATACATTTATTGTACATTATGTAATACATACAATTTGCAAAATACATAAAATAGAGAAGTTTCAAGCAGTGCCTATTTACAAATAGGTGACCTTGCATGTAACAACAGAGTGAGAAGTGAAAATCTCTATATGTAAATAATATACATTATCACAATTATTCCTTTATAATCCATGCAAATAAACTTGGGTGGGAAGAAACCCATCTCACAATTCAAATCTAGTCCACTAAATATTCAAGTTATCAAACTAACTTGTGCAACCGTGGTTGATCTTTTATTGATTGCGAATTTAGCCGACATGTACAACTGAATATAAACAAAATGTCAATGGAAATGAAATGTCACTATTATTATACGAGATTAAAATGCCTCTCTCAGCTAGAAATTACTCTAGTCTGCAAAAACAAAGAAAATTTCTAAAAATGGTGACAATGTAGCTCAAAAGAAATAGTTAAGCAACTTAACAAATAGGTAGCTTAAACAGCAAAAACGCTGCAATTTCGAGCATTGAAAAGAAACAAGATTAAAAATTAAGTAACACTGCACGAATAGCACACATGAAGTTTCGTTTTCTCATGAAATTTCATAACCTCTATGAAATTCTTAAATGAAACTTCGTTGGTTATAAACTGTTTTTGTCTAAATTAACGGAGAATTCTTTCTTCTTGAATTATTCAATTAAAGTTGTTTATATCGGACTAATTTCTGTTTTTAAAATTACATGTCTTTACCGCCTTTATTAAATTACATATTGCTAATTATAAAAGCTAAATTTGTTAACACAGTCAACATGCAGAAGTTTCGACTTGCAATACTTCAAAGTCAGAAGATCAGACTGGCCTAAACTTCACAGCCAGTGCAAGACTAACTTTATTTCTGCAACTAGCCAGAATAACAAAAACATTCAGAGGAGGCAAATTCTAGGAAATATGAAGATGCCATACGTGTATCCAACAAAAATCAATACTCATTTCATAATAATAATGTCAACCCTGGAAAATTTGTGGGAAAAGTACAAGATATAACAAAGACAACACTGCTTAGGGCAGTGTTTCTCAAGCATTACCCGTTGATGGAGCATCTGAAAAATTGTAGACTATGCCATTGACAAAATTTCTTTATCAAAATGGGACCAAAAACATTGGTTTTTAAATGTATTTTTCTGAAAATGTTTTTTAGTTGAACAATGCAAGGAACGCTACATACACAATGTATTTTTTTGTTCTTTTTTTTTTTTGCAAAAAAACAGATTACAATAATCGTAGTGACAACTAATTCATGAAAAGGAAATTCCCTCAGTTTTCCAGGTTGAATGTAAAATTCCCTGAGGTTTTCAGGTTTTCCAGATTGGTATTGCACCATGATAATACATTGATTTGAGAGAACTTTCATTGACCGTGCCCTCACCATGTTTCACTGTTTTTGGATTCATAATGAAGTCGTGCAAATAAATAGTTTCGCACTGAATTTGATCGTGTTTATCATCGTAAATTTTTTAAGTAAATGCAAGTTGCATTTTTTTGAATTAGATGAGGGCATAGCTTATTTATCTAAAAATAAGAGCATATGGCATGCCCTAAAATATCTGTCACTATTGGTCCAGTCTGCAGCTCAGTTTGAGAATCCCTGGATTTGGATTTGAATTAAGTACGCATACATGTTATCAACATATTGCAAATAAATAAAAAAATCTGTATCACTGGAGACTTCGCAAACTATTGACAACATATTCGTGCTGCATATTATTCAAATCCATTTTTATAATGGAATTTTGACACACATCAATGCACCCGGTCAAAATTAAAACGACATTCAATGATAACTGTCAATTGAATTTTTTCTGATTTTAACGGCAATAAACGAAAGTTGGCCAAAACAATTTATCCAGAACAAAATCCAGTGAACGGAACATCTACAATTTTCTTTTTTGATTAAAGTATCATGATGAACTCTCAGATACTTAAAAAACGGTATTAAAGGCATTTGCAATAACGTTTCTGAACAGCACTTAACAGTAAATAATGGCAATAACTGCATGTGTGAAAGTTTTTAAAAAGCACCAATATGATGAGCTTTAGAACAGCAACGTAAAACAAGCAGAATGAGAGAAACTTACTTGTTCATTGAAACTGCTGATGATGGTAGGCTAGTTGAAGTATTGCTTCCAGGTCTGGTATAGGACTGCGGGTTACTAATCCCTTTGAGCGGATATCCACGTCCAAAAGGCACACGGTGAGGCAAACTTTTACTCTTGGGGGTATCGAGCGTCTGGCCAACTGCATTTCTCGAAGCAGGAACTGTGCACTCTGCTGCACGGTACTTGGATTCGACAGGTACTACGGGGTTGTTGCCAATAGATTCTTGTGGGATCTTCTTTGGATTCATTTCATTGCTTTGAGTTGTATGAAGATTTCTATCAATGCTTCTTGTGTCACCCGTTGCACGCGAAGCTCTTACATCTTCAGTTTCCAAACGTGACGACGTATGACATGTTTGTTCAACCAGAAATGGTAATCTTGCACCAACCTTGCTGGATGCCAATTTTATGCCACATTCTGGATTAGGCAAAGTCGGGGATAAAGCCGGGACTGATTTGGTGTCTTTAGATACTTGCAATGACGCCTTAGATGAGCTGTTCTCAGCCTTCTTAATTCTGTTCAACAGTTGCTGTGCTCTTGATGATGGCCTGGAGCTTGTCGAGTTAGTGGGCGAAACTGATGCCATTTGTTTGTCTTCTATCTTTTTTTCACTTTGGGCACAATATTCAGGTGGTTCGTACTGAGTTCCTCGGCTGACACACCTACTTTCCGAAGACGATGTAGACAAACACGGTGACAGCTCGTTTGACGATGGCGACAGTAGGTGTACACTATTTGATGAAATATCTGGAGATTTTGTTTGAAATTTGCTTGTCTTCGGTGACACCGAATGCCTGAGAGGAACGGGCGTTGGCAACGTTGATGATAAGGAATTTGAACTAAGTGACGGCGTTTTTCTTCGGCATTGATAGTTGGTCGATTCCGCCTATAAAGTAGAAAGACAACAATGAAATTCAACAGTATCGTCCAGCAGCGTAAAGTACAATAGTAAAATCACTGATAGTAACAAAAAAAACAAGGCTTATATATGTAAAAGGCTTGTGTAACTGCAACGTTGGCGTTATCAGAATTTCAACAGTGGTTATCGTAAGTTTAAGATTGGATACAAAGGAGGAAATTATGTAGTCTTACACGAAATTGTTTTTAAACGCAATTCAGCTTGGCAATGCAACGGTGAACACGTGCGTTGTCCATGGCTGCTGGGGCAATACTGACGACGCTATGCCAGGGTCCAATTTTTAATTGGCTGTTTTACAGCTAGCCACGCCCACCGCTTTTGTGATCTTGCAGCAGTGGGCGTGACCAGACAAATTTTATTTAAATTATTTCCGTGTCATGTCAAAATTTCCCTGAACGGGAAGTTCCCCTCCCACCACTGCCATGATAAAAATTGAAAAATTGTATACATAAAATCTCTGCGAATAATGAGTAAATCGTCGTGATAATAATTTTGCTTGATAGTCTGGTTACTTCTGGAGGCAACAATTCAACTTTAATGAATAAATGCCCTTTGATTAATTAATAAAAAAGATAATTAATAATTCGAGTTGCCCAATATTGTCAATAGAGGGCGCCAACGACCATTTTTTCAATCAGTAATTATCTTTTTTATTAATTAATCAAAGGGTATTTATTCATTATTCGCAGAGATTTTATGTATAAAATTTTTTCAATTTTTTAACATGGCAGGGGTGGGAGGGGAACTTCCCGTTAAGTTCATTTTAAACGATAAAAGATGTCCAGAAAAATTAAAAGACCCGCCAAATTGAAATGTTACCTTTCTAATACTAGCGAAATCGAGCAGTATCGATATTTATGAGGATCGAATCGAATTCCCAGTTCCATTGAAGTAGTGAAACGAGATTTCGAATCTATCATTGGAAATCCCGATATATATGTATATATATATCGATGTTCGATTCCCATTCCTAATTTCAAGATGGCGACGGTAACCATTAGATATCACAGTTTTTGATGTTTTTTGTCCGACGAGTTTGGCGAATTTTTTTGGAATCGGTCTGTTCCGGTAAGATATTCATTAAGTTAAGTTACAGCTTCATGCTTTGGGGCTGTGCAGGAATGGATATTCCTAGAAATCGTGCGATCATGGTTGAACTATGGTCTGTTCAGGTACGATGTAGTGTATGCTTTACAGTATGCTGCTGTACATGTTTGTGTTTGAGTCTGCGCAGATGTGGTTAAGTAATGTTTCAGAAATGAAACCTGTCGATAACGACCACTCATGAGAGCGTCTTTTGCTGGGTGCTACATTTACATGTAGATGCATGAATCAACTTGCAGAATATCATTGCATGACTTCATACACTGTATATGGAACTACTTCATCCATTGTTGTGAAACTAAAATATACGATGGGTTCAGCGCTTCCAAATGTTGGTGTATGTTGATGCAATTATTGATTTTTTCTAGACGTGAACAACTTTCACCCACCTTAGAAAACTCATCTAATGCTTTATCAATAGTCAACTGTAAGCTTCGAGCAATCGAAAATGCATTATTTATTAGGAAACACCGCCCTTCCCTCAAAATAATGTCAGTTTGTCGTAACCACGAACTGTGAATTCGAAGAAACGTGTAAATAGTTGGCAGAACACTAATGAGAAATAGGCGACATTGTGTGGATTTTTTGGTTTCCTACATCTGGATGTGGCTGTATAAGCTCGATCATACAACCAAATCGTTAAAGGCATATGCGTATATAATGTATACGTCCATGTTTGTACTAAAATAGGATAACGCTGATGTTATTAGTATTTAATACTGTTACGTGCATGGTATTAGCATAAGCAATCTATTACTTCTGTAAACTCATTGCTAGTTATTTATAGAGCGAGGGATTATGTTGGAAAAGTAATATTGCAAAATGACTTCGTTATTTTCGTGATAAGCAAAAATCACAGATTTGGCTGCTCTGTTTGACACGTCATTGTGTAAAAATAGAACTTTATAGTACATGTACAGTATACAAACATCTACTGATAATAAAATGGCTACACCCCTCCTTGCCAATGTTTAATTACCGTACCTAAGATTTTTGAAGGATTTACTTGGGTACATAATATCTAATAGATCACGTTGTAGAAAAAGCAATATTGCAAAATAACGTCATTATTTTTGTGATATGGAAAAAATCGATGCGATTTAATGCACAGTTGCTTATTGAAAAACGAAATATTGACAATAAAACCAATGGTACGACTTAATTCCAATTTTGGGTTACGTTTGCAGTGACAGCTGCAAACATTGATATACAGAGATGCTAGCATTAGACTGCTTTTAAACCGAGGTCCCGTGCGGATCCCGCTTGCTCTCCGCACGTTAAAGATCCCTCAGGGGGGCGTATTCCTCCCTGCGGCTAAATTTCCAGGTTGACGGTCTGCCCCCTGGCATTGGTGATGTGCCCAATAGGCGCGAAATTAGGCCAACGTTAAAAATTCCTTAAACAAACAAACAAACTGGTTTTTAATAAACAGTATCATCAGTATCATCAACAGTATTGCATCAGCTCAAGCCATTATCCACTTTGGCAAGATTGCCTAAAACCATAATCTTCCTGGCGCTGCGGTTGCCGTGTCTTTGGTATAAATGACAACCAGTCGGCATCTGCAGCAATTTCCCGGTTTCTGCACTACAAAATAGCTAGTTTCGTATTTCATCAAACCTTAATATATTGCAATGTGATTAAGCATTTCAGAATGTTTTTATCCCTTGTGCTGTATTGCACTTGATAGTTGAAAGTGTTCTATTGCAAATTGTAGTTTATGTGAACTAATACCCAATGCTTTGTTTGCTTAGGCTGCTCAACAAATAATGGAACTACAGGAGGCTGCCCAAATAAATCATGGACTACTTGCTACAAATATTGGGCGACAAAACAGTCTGCAGGACATGAAGGCGATTGTGAAAACGTGGCGTAATCGTTTGCCAGTAATTTCTGATGATTTGTCCCACTGGAGCGATATTTTTGCGTGGCGACAACATAGCTATCAATTGATTATCAACACCTATGATACCCTTGGGCAGCAGGAGCCTGGCAACCATTCCATGCTAGGTGTACATGCATCAGCTCAAGCCATTATCCACTTTGGCAAGATTGCTCGAAAACATAATCTTCCTGGCGTTTGTTGGGAATGCCTAAGCAGGTAAGACAAATTCAATTCAACTCTACCCTATTGTCAGTAATTTAATGCCATGTGGATAGAGACCCCCCTCTACCACAACCCATCAACCCAAATTAAGATTCAGTGGGTACCACTGTCAGACCCAGTAGTGTGGGTTGACAATTATAGTTTGGTTCTCTTTGGTATCAGTGGTTAACCTCCTCGGAGGTGTTTTGGGGCCATATAGAGAACCCAACAATATGAGATGTGGGAGGAAGATTTGGGGCTAACACAATTAAAACTTGTACTCCACTTCATTGGTTACTGTGGACAGCTCTACATTACATTACTTGAATAGACAACCAAACTTTCCAAGAGGCAACAAAATAAAAAACTTTCTCTACTTGGGCCCATCACTTCAGGCTTAATTATTCCTCTGGTACAGGGCACTGATGAGCACTGATCCGACTGACTGGACTGACTGACTTTTCCTGGCAAACTGCACTCTTTATATAGGGTTTTAATTGGGTCCACCCTCCATTAAAATTATCCATTGTTAGTTTTATGGCATTTTTATATCTTCTTAATTTTGTGCATTGTAGATAGGAAGATATTCAGTTTTATGTAAATATCCTCCAAATGTCCCACTTTTTATCATAATTGCATGAAATTAGTCAAATATGTCGACATTCCATTGTTTTCCATGGCTTTGATGGTTTTATAATTGCTCCGTTTTTCCAGGGTAAATCTGGTATCAATTTGAAGGCGTTGAAATTATATAACGATTGGTGGTAGTCCCATTGTTGTAGGACTTATGGGGCCTGAGCTAAACCATCTGAAAGGGTCGGACACTTGGCAGCGCCACTGTAGTGACCTAGTTTCCGGGTTTATGATGTCACTGGGTGATCAGCTGTTAGGGGCTGGTGGGGGTGGTGAAACGGATCCCTTGGCCACGCCCAATTTGCATTGCAATTTTTTTTATTGTTTGGTG